>JAESUZ010004537.1:0-66248 GCA_017311185.1 Proteles cristata cristata
ACACACACACACACACACACACACACACACACACACACACAGAGCCGTACAGACTGAAATGCTCCTAGGGTTGAAAAAAATTATCTATGTTCCCAGCAGATATATTATATTTAATGTGCAATCATGTCCTCTTTTACTTAATGTTAACTACTGATCCCTCAGGGAATGCAACAAATCAACAAATATATAGTGTGGAATCAGAAGCATAAATTTTGATAAATTTTATGAAGCTCCTTAAGGTTTTTCTTTCCGATTCAAACTGCTGTCACAGCTACAACAATTTTTATCCTTCTGTCATGCATCAGTAGATGATATCCTAAACAACCCATTATGTATAAAAATATTTTCTAGCAAATAATTATCTATGAATAATATTCTTCAAAATAAAATAAAGAAAATGACAGCATTCATGAATTAAGTACCTCTGATGAACATTTTAAAAGCCAAAGGTGGCTAATTTCCTAGACGAATTACTAGAAAACATTGATCTCCCGATCTCTGAGGGATAAAAAAATATAAACTTGTTTCCACTGTCATGTTAACACTGCTGTCTTTGACAGTCATTTTGCATATTTTCTAGCATTTTTCTTGACACCATTAAAAAGCTGTCAGCCATGTTATTCTTCTAAACCGGTACTCAGGATTTCAGCATTTGTGACACAAGATCCCAAAATATTTGGGGAGGATTACAAAATTTCTAGAATCATGATTTACTTCCAAAGAAAACAAAGTAATTGATCCTGCCAAGTTATTATTCTCACTTTATAATTCAATATCACAAATAAAAACACACACTCTTAGGCTTTCTGTCTGCCTTTAATCTTCATTTTTCATAATGTGCCCCAGGACCTTTGGCAATGGTACTGGAGTGAAGTTTTTCTGACCTTGAGGTCATCTAGGAAACTCATCACGTTTGACTTTTTTCATGTTCATCATCAGCAGTTCATGAATACTGTCATTTTCTGTGGCTCTGTGATGCTGACTATAGCACATTTCTTATTTCAAAAATAAAAAGATCCACTGTAGCATAAAAGCACATTTAGAAGGGTAGAGCAAATACTTGGGAACTGAGAAGGCAGCCAGAGAATGGCCTGAGGGCATTGGGATTACCCAGAAAAGAGGAGAGAAGGCAGGCTGTTGAAGATGGTCAGGGACCACACAGTCATGCCTGGAGCTAAGTAACACCAGGGAAGTAGTCATGATTTATTCAAATCGGAATCCTCTTACACTCAGCCCTTCCAAATTTATTTTCTTTATCTTCATCTCCATGCCTGCTACCTCCTGCCCCTATAACTACAACCCTTGGATTTTTCCTTGACAGAGCATACACTCTCTCTCCCCCTCTCCTCTCTCCTCTCTTCTCTCTCCTCTCTCATCCCCTCTCCTCTTCTCTTCTCCTCTCTCTCTCTGTCTGTCTCTCTCTCTCCTTTATTCCAGGACTTTACTTTATCCTAACATTTACTTCTCTTTTTGAGTGCATCTCATCCCATGTATACTACCTCAGTGTTAACCTATGATACTAATATCACTGGGAATATCTGAAGAGCCTCATTCCTTTTCTTCTTTGAATCTAAGCTCCAGATAAGCAGGAATAAGTGACAATTTACTCTGCCCCATTTTATACTCCCTCTGATATTAGAATTACTTCTTAAAATGCTTTATCATGGGATGGCTATGCTAGCAAACCTCTCTTGACTCCTTGTTCCAGCATTATGTACACGGACCTTAAGGCTATTCCTTCAGTGACTAATATTGAGCTTTTGACTATTGCTCTTGGGTTGTAATCCTTCTCTTCAGGAAGTTTTCTGTTCTGCCTGATGTGGGAAACAAAGGCAGAAGGAAATGGCAGATAGAACTAAATTTCCTTAAGATGTGCAGCCACTGACACATACTTGAGGCTGTCACAGTAAAATGTTTCTCCAGGAACTCCTACTGTCTTATTGTGAATGTTTTGCTAGAGGGAAAAACCACCTTAGCTTGACAATAGCTAGGCCTCCACTACTACCCTGTGAGTCTTCTTTAGCATATGAAAATCTCACTGGAAACTTCCCCTGGACTTTACCTCCTCTAACTCCAAAGCTTATAACCATCTCTCCTCTTGATCCTAGGGCAGCTCTTCCTGCCCACAGATCCTGTCCCCGGGCTTCAATAAAATCAACTTTTTGCACCAGAGATGTCTTCAAGAATTCTTTTTTGGTCGTTGGCTCCTGACCCCATGAACCCCACTATCACCCCAAAAACCTCATCACTGCCTATACATTAGAATCACTAGGAGAACATTGAACCAGCAAAACATAAACACATTAAAAAGTACAGATTCCTAGGTTCCATCCCAGATCAATGAAATCAGTCTCTGGGAGGTTCAAACAAGTACTGGGCAATTAAAAAAGGCCTTCCAAGTCACTCTAGGGTATAAACATATGTGATAAACACTAGACTATGTAAGATAGAGGCCTAATTCCTTACCTCGATATAAAAACCCCTTGAACCCCCAGTCGCAATCAACTTACCTTTACTGAAAACATAAATTATTATTATTATCTCTTGAATCCTATTATTTATTATATTCTTTTATACAGATCAATCTTCTTCTGCTCCATCTGAACTTTTATCTGGAATAACACTTTTTCCTCACATCTGGAAGTCCCCATGGGAAATAGTAGCTTCCAGCCTTTGTATATACTTTTCACTTAACCTGGAATGATCTTTTGATTCTTGGCTGTCTGATGGATTACTACTCATTCTTTAAGGATTTGGTCAAACGTCAACTTCACTAGGGCAGGTTTTTAGACCTTTCCTCATCTCCTGGGCTGCCTTGGCATGCCATTCCTATCCTTCCTGGAACACTATCCATGCCACACAGTAACATGTCTCTTTAAGGAGAAAAGTGAATAGACCTTTCATCTCTCTGTCCCTAACACACAGCAATGCACAAATCATATAGTATTTTAGTGGATATTTTAGAATGAGTGGCTAAAAGAATGAACTGCTACATTAGGAATAGTTAATTTAAAAAAAAAGATATTTTACAGCCATAGCACTTTTACTAAGTGTAAGAGATAGACATCTCTACTAAGGACTTTACACACATTATTTCACTCAGTGCTCAAAACCAAAAGGAAAAGCTATGAATGATATCCTCATTTTATAACTTAGGAAACTCAAAGAGTTTGCCACCCACATAGTTTAATTTCCAAGGCCTCTACATCAGTATGACTTTATTCTTCCAAGAAATCGTTTTCCAGAGATAATGCTATAAACTAATAATATATAGCTTCATTGGTGGCTTCAGGAAAATCCTGACAACACATTTATCTAAACAATATAGTGATCAACCAGCTGTCTCAAGGCAGTGTTGTTTATCTGGGAGCCCCTTCCATTTTCTTGGACAATAGATTGTTCAACTGGATGAACCTTTTCACTTAACTATACCTTTTTACTCAATAAGGCTTACTTCAAAACCCTGGACTCACTGGGTCTACCAATATATTGGTAGGAGATAAATATTTCTCCTGGCAATGCAGGAATAAATGCTGCAAGCTTCATTATGAGAGAATCAGAATTCAAGTTAACTTTTGAATTTAGAAAGAAAATTTAGAAGAGGATTAGAAGTTACTTAGGAGGTAGCAATAAATTGTTTATTGTCTTATTCTTCTGAGCTCTCTCATTATTTTGTTATCACATATATTTATTTTGATTTGAAATGTTTTTTTCTTTTTGTGGTGTAATTTCTCAACTGAGTGCCTCTTGGGACAATGACATAAAATACTTAACATTGTCATGCTTCCTATTCATTGCTCTCCATTATGTTAATGTTCACATTCCAAAGACAATTATTTCCATTTATTCTTCTCCTTACTCCATTAGCCTTCCCCATGCTGTCTCATTAGTCAGATTCCAGAAATGATTTTTTTGTCCTTTCTAAATTTCTGTTTTAATGTGTCTTTCTGTTGCTGTATGTTTTGTTTAGCTTTCTGTTCTCAGTGTCCTTGATTCCTGCTTGTTCAATCAACTATCATAGAAGAAAAAAGTTACAATATAATTTTCAAACATGTAAAAATATTAACTTCATACAAATATGCAGTGAACACATGTTGATGGTTTAGAGAGAACCAGAAGGATGACAGAGTTGGTTCTAAAAGAATACCAGAAACTGGTATGTGTCATCAGTGATATTGACTAAGATGGCCTTAACATTTCCCTTAGCTTGACTAATGTTTAGACAGGTTTCCTCCTGCTTATAGCATCCCACTTCCCACCTTTCTTTTCTTAGAACAGTTACTTTAGGAAACTTGCAATTGTAAATTTCTTCTCTGCCCCTTTGAGATGTCAGTCTTCTACAAGTCAGAGATATCTTTCTCAGGCACTCAGAGCCATCTTTTTGAAATGTAATCATCAAGAAGGATAGCATTCCTATCTCCAAGTCTCTGCAACAGGATGGGAGTCTGACTGATAAGCACTAATTAGCAAACACATAGCCTAGCACATTAACCAACCATCCCCTGAATGTCTTTCTTTTACTAACTCACTCCAATGCTTAAAAGCTTCCCTGACTTTGGTTTCAACGGAGTTGAGTTTAATATCTAACCATTTTTGCATTAGTCTTGAATGAAGTCTTCTTGCTGTTTTTAACAAGTGTCCAGTGCAATATCTCTCTGACAAAAGAAAAGGTGCTGGAATAAAACTGTAAAGTTAGATACAAAACTGTCTAATGTCTTATAGGGCAATAAAACTACAACCTTTGGAGTTTTCTTTTCTTCTAAAGAGAGCTAATTTGTATGCTCCCAGACAAAAATAATTTGCAACTTATCAGTTTGCTATAAGTTAACATCTCACTTTACAGAGTCTGAGATAATAACTCTCATGGTGGGTTTTAAAATAACTTAATTAACACTCTTATGGTTCCAGAAACATCTTGTCAAATACTGGTCAAGTTGTTTCAGTGAATTTTATTAATTTAATTATTTTTTCCCTAAAGTTTGAAAAGTCATGGCTTTATTTCCTCTGGAAGTCTTCTAATACCATGTGTTTAATCACTTAGTTATTTATCTATTTTCATCAATTTCTTTATTTCATCAATGCTGACATGCTCACATTTTATCAGCTCCGAAACTGGAATGTCTTTTACAATTGCTGTGATAATAAAGCGCTGTGTCATAGTTCATTGGTACAGATATTGATTGTGTCTCTTATAGTATTTGGCATCTTAAATTCAGTGAAATGAGATAAGTGCCCGCAGAGAGAATTTATGAAGGTTGCTATCAAGGGAAAAAAATGTACAAGTGATGACAAGCCTTTCTGCTTATCAAAATAAACTTCTGCAATTGTGGGTCCAGTTACTTCAAGTCCACATGATGAATTAAAATTTAGACTACCCTTTTGCACTGTGTATAGTTCCATCTTTGTTTCCAAACACACTTCCTATAGATTTTTTTCTCTGCTGTTATGGCTTTTTCATGTCCTATTTTGTTTCATTCATCCCCTTATTTCATCAAAATGTACTTAAATTCATTAACTTGTTTGTATGTATCGTGATTATTTTAGCGGTGATAATATACAAAATACAGAAAGCTTCCAAGGAAAATAAAACCATGCTTTCCCACATTTCAGGAAAAAAAAATTAAAGAAAAATGAAATAAGATGCCTCAGCAGTATTTGACAAGGTGTTTTCCAAACCTTCAGATAGTTAAATTACTTCAAAAGAGCATTAAAAAATGCATTAGAGGGTCATATGCCAAACTATATTTAGAAGAAGAGTTAACCAAATGGAGAGGGTAGAATAGAGACTGCAGACAATCTGAACAGTATAGGTACCAGTCCGATAACATGAAACAATAAAGCTTTAAGAATCTTTGGGTAGTTCTGAGTGATTAATGTGCGAGATGAGTAGAGGAAACTGGCTTGAGGGTACTCTGAAGTAACAGCTACAGAGGAAATGGTAAAGAGCCTTTGTGCTTTAACAGAATTTGGATTTTATGTTGAAAAGTTGAGAAATCTGAAGGCTTTTTAAACAGGGAGGAATAAGTTCAGATATATTTTACAAGTATGAGGAGTACAAATATCTAATAGGGAGATTAGAAGCAACTAAACAAGTGGGAAATAACAAAAGATTAGATTAGCAAGTAGTAATGGACGCTGGGATCTGAAGTTCTGGTTTGCCACCAATCTGGCACGAAAAGCATATGGATCCTCTGGCCTCTGGATCCAATATCATCTCAACCAAATGTGTCATCCTCCTCAAAGAGATAGTGAGACTGAATTCATCATATCTGTCAGCCCTAGTTTCATAAACCGATGCCAAAATTCTGAGCATCCTTTACACCAAAACACACACACACCTTTACTGCACTAGCATCTCCAAAATGCTCTATGACACATTCATTCAATCACTCACTCATTCATTCATATATAGTATCCACACAATTCTTTCTTTTTTTTTTTTAATGTTTTATTTATTTTTAGGAGAGAGAGAGACAGCATGAGCAGGGGAGGGTCAGAGGGGAGTCACAGGCTGAAACAGGCTCCAGGCTCTGAGCTGGCAGTCAGCAGGGCCCAACGGCAGGCTCAAACCCCGGACCCTGCGAGATCATGACCGAAGCGAAAGTCGGACGCTTAACCGACTAAGCCACCCAGGCGCCCCACACAATTCTTTCAAAATGTAACCACTGGTATAACATCTCCATAATCATATAGCTGTGCTAAATCCTCAGCATCTCCTTCTCTTCCTGGCGTTAATCAAATAAAATCTGGCTCTCCTCTGTGATTATCACTTTCCTGCAGACATCTCAAGTGGTGCATATTTATATATACCCTCACAGTCTGCACTTTGGAGAAAGAAGCTGGGATTGCTGTTCGTTTTCCATTGTCCCAAATAATAACTCATCCACTCTCTTCTCCAAAATCCTGCTCTTTGGAAATGTATGCCAGTTGCTTCTATAATCTTTACCTCACTCTGCTGCTATTTTCCAACCTCATTCAAGGAAGATTTTAGCACCTGCTTTAAACATTTCCTCTTCGACTCTAGATGCTGGCGAGGATGTGGAGAAACGGGCACCCTCTTACACTGCTGGTGGGAATGTAAACTGGTACAGCCCCTCTGGAAAACAGTGTGGAGGTTCTTCAAAAAATTAACTACAGAACTCCCTTATGACCCAGCAACAGCACTGCTAGGAATTTACCCAAGGGATACAGAAATGCTGAGGCATAGGAGCACATGTACCCCAATGTTCATAGCAGCACTCTCCACAATAGCCAAAACATGGAAAGAGCCTAAGTGTCCATCAATGGACAAATGGATCAAGAAGATGTGGTTTATCTATACCATGGAATACTACAAGGCAATGAGAAACAATGAAATCTGGCCATGTGTAGCAACATGGATGGACCTTGAGGGTGTTATGCTGGGCGAAATAAGTCAGGCAGAGAAGGACAAATATCATATGTTTGCACATATAGGAGGATTAGGAGGAACTTGACGGAGGACCATGGGGAGAAGAAGGGCAGAAATGGTGGCGGAGAGGGAGGGAGGCAAACCATGAGAGACTCTTGAATGCTGAGAACAAACTGAGGACTGATTGGTATGGAGGGGAGAGGAAGGCGGGTGATGGGCATGGAGGAGGGCACTTGTGGGGATGGGCACTGGGTGTTATAAGGAAACCAATTTGACAATAAACTATTTAAAAAAACACACATGCATTAAGAGAACCTTTTAAAACATATATAAACATATATATGTATATAATTATTCCATAACTATGTTTTTAATGATTTATGCCCAAATATAATCTTTTATTTTATTTTTTAAAATATTTTATCTATTTCTGAGAGAGAGTCTGAAACAGGCCCCAGGCTCAGAGCTAGCTGTCAGCACAGAGCCTGATGCAGGGCTCGAACCCACAAACTGCGAGATCATGACCTGAGCCGAAGTCAGACGCCCAACCGACTGAGCCACCCAGGCGCCCCGGCCCAAATGTAATCTTACCCTTCTGGTTTTGTTTCTTAGACATTGTGGCTTCTTTGATCTCAAAAAATACAGATGAAAAGTAAAAAAACAAAAACAAAAACAAAATTTCCTCTTCACACCAAGCTCTACCGTCAATCTTGGTGTCTTCAAGATCTAAGAGCACAGTTCATCATAATACCATTTATGTTCATCAGGATAGGCTATATTATAAATTACCCCCAAATCTTAGCGGGGTCTCACTACAGCTTCAGTCTAACTACAGGTCACCTATTCTTGTTATTTCCCAAATAAACAAAGGTTTATTTTCCACTCCAGGTTGTGTTTGACATAGGTTTGTTGAGGTGATGCTATATTTCCTCACTCCAAGACTCAGATTTGATTAGTTCAATCATCAAAGACTCAGAATAATTATAATTTCACACAACACCATGAATCATTCCTTTTTAACAGCAGTTATAATTTTAATTTTGCAGGTATTTTTGTGGCTCGTGATTGTGTTCCTTGCTACATAAGGCCTATGAAGGCAGAGGCTATGTCTGGTTTTGCTATGTCTTAGATTCTTTGGTGATTAGTCCAGTGTTAGGCACATAATAGGTATGCAATAGATACTTACTGAATTAAGTAATGGGTGGAGGGATAAAGAGATAAATGGATGCTTAGATTTAATTGATATTAATTAGAGACAGAGTGAGGAGAAGAAGAAAAGAGAGCAGAGGAAGGCTTTAGGGAACAACACACACACACACACACACACACACACACACACACACACACACACAGGCCATTGAATAGGAGGTGCTTCTGGGAAATCCAAGAATATGTGACCTGTAGTTAGACTGAAGCTGGAGAGGAGAGTTAAGAGTAGACACAGAAACTGGTCAATTATTACGATGAAAGCAGCAGGTGATTTAAAAGCAATAAGTGCTTGCATATGGCATTGATTACATTAATGGCTCCAATTAATGGCTCCCCTATATCCAGGCACCCAATGCAATGTCACTTTGTAGTTCGTCCCAACAAGGCGCAGTCTACTTCACTCCCCCTTGCCTCCGGGTTGGCTTTGTGACTTGCTTTAGCCAACAAAATGTGATAGGAGAGACTGACTTTATCAATTGAGGCCATGTTAGATGGGCCCATATACAGATAACCCCCAAACATGTTGGAGATTCCATGAAACATGAAGAGAACTTCCTAATGACCTAGAGTAGACAGCAGATACATAAGAGAGTCCACATGATCTACAGACTCATGACCATTATCAAATGCTTATTGTTTTAACCCACTGGTTTCTGAAGTGATATGTTATAAACTATGGCTTACTGATAAATGATAAAATGATTAAAGTGATAAACAACTTGATAGGTCCAGGGCCAAAACATGTGATGTGATTTCTATTTTAAAGTGAAAATTTTGTGCCAGGTTTACTTACACTTTAGTTCATGTAAACTATACAAAGTTGCTTCGATATTTATTCCCACTTTTTTTTTTCCATGAGAACCTCTGAGAGATTAAGAATATCACCCAAGCTTCACATTGTTAGAAATTTGAAGGCCGAAGAACCAGAACATGTCATTTGGTTTCTAGCCAGTGTCTATACTGCTATAATACAATACTTCTTTATAGTAAATACAATTATAAAAGGGGCTTCAATATTGATTTTACATACATACCAAATCTTTTTGATGCTGCAAAATGCGCTGGAAAGTGAGTACTGAGCAACCAGGAACGGATTTGTCTATCTTTGAGCCTAGAGAAAAAGCTGCAGTTTAAAAGTAGCTACCATATAAAACAAACAAACAAACCCACACTAGAACATTGCCAAATGGTGAGAGTGGGTACTGGAATGCTTTCCAGGTAAGAGGGGCTGATAAATGAAGTCAATGCATATTCCAGGTGTCCTAAGTGACCTGCCATTCCAGCGAACCCCAGGTCCCTAGCCCACACAGTCCCAGTTGACCCACCAAAGTGGACACAGAGCATGTACAGTGGGACAACCCTGGCTGGTGTTTACTACAGCCTCAACATTTGAACCAAGATGAAACAGGTGTAAAGCACCCTGGAACAATCCAGACCCATGCCACTCCAGCTTCAGTTTGCAAGAACACCCGCAGGGCAGAGCACTCTGAAACATCCTGGCTGACATCTGCTTTGGATACAACTGCTGTGCCAGGATACTTCCTGAATGAAGTGTCCCAGGAACTCCTGACCCATGCTTGCATCAGTTTCAGCCATCCCGCCAGGGCATTCCCTGTGTGTAGTGCCCAGAACACTGCCACTTGCATCAGCTTCAGCTCCAGTCACATTACCTACACTGAGCACCTTGGGGTACTCTGGCTTATATCCAAGGCAGCTTCAGCTGCCCCGGCAAGTCACTTTTGGTGTGGAAAGCCCCGGGACAACCCCAGCTTCCACCTATTTCAGCTTCAGCTGTCCTGCCAAGGTAGCCTCAGCACACAGAATCCCAGGACAGTCTGGCCTGTTTCACTTCAGCTTCAGCTGTCTTAACAGGGTACCCGCTGTGTGGAAATCCCCAGGACCCTCAGCCACAGGTGCAGCCAGCCAGCAAAAATCACTAAGCACACACAGTCTACATAAGGGGATGACCATACACAAGACCCATCTTTCAAGTTTAGGAGAAGTAGCTGTTTCACCTAGTACAGAAACAAACACAGAAAGTCAAACAAAATGGGAAGACAGAGGAATATATTCAAAAAGAAAGAACAAGACAAAACCTCAGGAAAAGAACTAAATAAAACAAAGATAAGCAATAGCTGATAAAAAATTTAATGAAATGACCATAAAGATGTTCACTGGGCTGCAGAGAAGAGTGGAAGAACTCAATGAGACTTTTTATAAAGAGATAGAAAATATAAAAAAGAAACGATGAGACTTGAAGAATGCAATAGTGAAATAAAAAAGCAACATCAGAAGGAACAATACATTCTCAGATGAAGAATTTATCAGTAATCTGGAAAACAGGGTAATGGAAAGCACCGGAGTTGAACATCAAAAAGAGAAAGAATTTTTTAAATGAGGATGGGTTAAGGAATACCTGGGACAATATCAAACAAGCATTCACATTATTGGGTTGGCAGAAGAAGAGCAAGAGAAAGGGTAGAAAACTTATATGAGGATAAGAGCTGAAAATTTCCCTAACTTAAAGAAGGAAATAGACCTCGAGAAGTACAGAGAGTTCCCAATAAGATGAACCAAGAAGGTCCACATTGTGGGACATAATTAAAATGTCAAAGGTTAAAGATAAAGAGAGAATTTTAATTAATTAATTAATTAATTAATTAATTGAGAGAGCATGAGTCAGGGAGAGAAGCAGAGGGGGAGAAAAAGAATTTTAAGCAAACTCTACACTTGCTATAGAGTGTAATGTGGAGCTCAATCCCATGACCCTGGGATAGTGACCTGAGATGAAATCAAGAGTTGGGCACTCAACCAACGGAGCCACCCAGGCACCCCAAGAGAGAATTTTAAGAGCAACAAGAGAGAAGCAAAAAGTTACCTATAAGAGAAAACCTATAAAGCTGTCAGCTTACTTTTCTGCAGAAACTTAACAAGTCAGAAGGGAGTAGCATGATATATTCATGGCTCTGAAAGGAAAAAAAAAAACCTACAAACAAGAATACCTTATCATTCAAATTTGAATGAGAGATAGTTTTCCAGACAAACAAACAAAAAAAAAAAAAAAAAGAGAAATTTATCACCACTAAACCAGCCTTTTAAGAAATGTTAAAGGGATTTCTTTAAGTGAAAAAGAAATAGCTACATAAGAAAATTATAAATAAAAAGATGTAAAATAAGACACTCTATACATAAAATGTGGAGGAGGGAGTAAAAAAAAAAGAAAGAATTTTTTTTCCCTAAAGAATGTGACTGAACTTAAATGACCATCAAATTAATATAGACTGTTACATATTTACGATATTATATATGAGCCTCAAGGTAACAGCAAACTCAAAACCTATAAAATATGCACAAAAAATAGAGAGAGAGGATTTCAAACATAACACTACAGAAATGCAGCAATCAGAAAGAAAGAGAGCAAGAGAAGAAAGGACCAGAGAAAAACTATGAAAACAACCAGAAAACAAATAACAAACTGGTAAGAAGTGCATACCTATCAATCATTACTTTAAATGTACATGGCCCAAATGCTCCAACCAAAACACATAAGGTGGTAGAATGGATAAAAACAAGACCCATCTATATGTTTTCCACAAGAGACTCACCTCAGACCTAAAGATACAGACAGAGTAAGACGTGAAAAGATGGAGAAATATTTACCATGCAAACGAAGTAAAAAAAGAGTGAGGTAGCAGTACTTATATCAGACAAAACATATTTTAAAATAAATACTGTAATGAGAAACAAAGGAGGGTATTACATGATGATAAATGGATCAATCCAATAAGAGTATATAACAACTGTAAATATCTATGCTCTAAACACTGGAGCATCTAAATACATAAAGCAAAAAGAGAAAAAAGAGAAATTGGTGGTAATGCAATTATAGCAAGGGACTTAACACTCATTTGCATCAATGGATAGATCATCTAGATAGAAAATCAGTAAGAAAACAGTGGGTCTGAATGAACCAATAAACGGATATAACTGATATATACAGAATGTTCTATCCAAAAACAACACAATACACATTCTTTTCAAGTGCAAATGGAAGATTCTACAGAATACATATGGTGTGCCACAAAAGAAGCCTCAATACATTTTTATGTTAATTACATACAGTGCAATATTGGTTTCAGGAGTATAATTCAGTGACTGATTACTTACATACAACACCCAGGGCTCATCACAATAAGTACCCTCCTTAATATCCATCACCCTCCTAGACCATCTCCCACCCACCTCCCAACCATCAATCCTCAGGATCCCTTGTGCACTGCTAGTGGGAATGTAAACTGGTGTAGACACTGTGGAAAGCAGTATGGAGATTCCTCAGAAAATTTACAATAGAAAGACAATAGCATCCAGTAATTCCACTTATGGGTTTTTACCCAAAGAAAACTAAAACACTAATTTTAAAAGATACACGTACCCCTATGTTTATTGCAGCATTATTTACAACAGCCAAGATACGGAAGCAACCCAAATACCTATGGATAAATGGATAAAGAAGATGTGACATGTATGTGTACACACACACACACACACACACCAGGATATTATGCAACCATTAAGAAGGATAAGAATGTACCATTTGTGACAACATGGATAGACCTAGAGGGTATTATGCTAAGTCAAATAACTCAGACAGAGAAAGACAAAAACCATAGGATTTCATTCATATGTGGAATTTAAGAAACAAAACAAATAAAGGGGGGGAAAAGGAACAAACCAAGAAACAGAACAAATTGATGGTTACCAGAGCAGAGGTGAGTGGGGAATGGGTAAAATAGGTGATGGGGATTAAAGAGTAACTTTTCATGATGAAATATAATATAAATAATTATGTTATTTATTTATTCATTTGTTTTGTTTTTACATTCCACAAGTAAGTGAAATCATATGGCATTTGTCTTTCTTAGTACGACTTATTTCACTTATCATAATACTACCTAGGTTCATCTGTGTTATTGTGAATGGGAAGATCTCATCCGTCTTTGTGGTTGAGTAATAATTAATAATTACTGGAATGTAAAAACAGAACAAATGAATAAATACACAAATAGCAGAATCAAACCTATAAATACAAAAAACAAGCTGATGGTTGCTAGAAGGGTAGAGGGTAAAAGGATGGGCAGAATGGGTGAAAGGGAGTGAGAGAGACAGTTTCCAGTTATGGAATGAATAATCATGGGAACAAAAGGCACAACACAGGAAATACAGTAAGTGATACTGTCATATCACATTTATGGTGACACATGATAGCTACACATGTGGTGAGCATGATATAATGTATAAACTTGTCAAATCACTATGCTGTACATTTTAACCAATGTAACATTTTAAATCTATCTAATTAAATCTATCTAATCTCTAGGAAGTCATCAATGATGATTCATCCCTAACAATGAATCCATAGTCAGATCCTATTAAAGTGATGATCTGGCCTTCTCTGGATTCCCATTATTATGGCCTAAGTCCAGACTTTCAGTGCTTCCCACCTGATTAGCTCTTGTAGCTGATGATGCCAATACCTCATCCATACAGCTACCATATGAAGGCTGCTTCCTACAAACACCTGAAACTCCCAGTCTGAGGACTTTCATCTGGCCTTGGGACCAAGGTCAGTCTGCATGAAGACAACCTAGAAATGCTCAAGAGATAATGCTTCTAGAAGAAGCCCTTAATAAGGGACAGATGTGGAATTAGAGGAAAAATAGCCTAGCTTCCTCTCCCCTTTGTTGTGACAACATTGAGGGTGTGTCTACATTTTCTCCCAGAGTTTTCCAGGGGACCTCATTTACAAAATTGCCCGCAGGAGTAACTGGCTTTATAATAAACATTTTAATGACTTCCTTCTAGTCCCCATATCATTTATCTAATGATTCTTCCTGAGGGTCTCCTTGGGGAATACAATCTAAGACAACTCTGTAGTTAAGTCCTGCTCAAAACTCTCGGTGAATTTCTTCACACACTGCTGCCAAATGAGTGCCCCAAAATTCAAATCTGATTTTGTTATCTGCTTAAAGAATTTCATTGGCTCTCTATGTCTTTTGGTATAAAGTGCTACTTCTTTAGTTCTGTATCCAAGATCATGAACTGATACTTTCCTACTTCTATGGCTACACCTCAGAATACCTCAAGTTGTGGACACTTTACTATAGTCAGAAAATTAGAAGGCATGTATAATGATTCCAGCCTTAGACTATTTCTCTATGATCTCCTCCAAGCCTCCTTTTTCATCTAGCTAAGTTTTACTCCTGCATCAAAACTAAACATTTAAAGAAGCCTTTATTGATTTTTTTCTGAATCACACAACTCATCTATATGTCCATTATACTCTGTTGTTTCCTCTCTCATAGCCTTTGTTATATTAGACATAAATTGTTGACTTAAACAGTTTTCTCCTTCAAAGACTATCAGATTCTTCAGAAAGGAAACTCTGGCTCCGATTATTAGCCATCACCTGGTGAAGAAGAGCTCTTAGAAATAATTTATTAATAAACCACATCTTCTTGATCCATTCATCTGTTGATGGACACTTAGGCTCTTTCTATGTTTTAGCTATTGTGGAGAGTGCTGCTATGTGTAGCAACATGGATGGACCTTGAGGGTGTTATGCTGAGCAAAATAAGTCAGGCAGAGAAGGACAAATATCATATGTTTGCACATATAGGAGGATTAGGAGGAACTTGACAGAGGAACAAGGGGGAGAAGAAGGGCGGAAATGGTGGGGGAAAGGGAGAGAGGCAAACCATGAGAGACTCTTGAATGCTGACAAAAACTGAGGACTGATGGATGTGGGGGAGAGGGGGGATGGGTATAGAGGAGGACACTTGTGGGGATGAGCACTGAGTGTTATGTGGAAACTAATTTGACAATAAACTATTTGAAAAAAAAAAAGAAATAATTTATTAAATAACCATCAGATGACTAAACACCCAGAGCAAATTTCTCTATGGCATTTAAACCAACCTGGATCACTATCTCCATCTCCTAAGGAAAAACTAAAACTTGTGAGCTTTGGATTCTATTCACAGATATTTCTCAAATCTATCTACAAGCTTCCTTTCTAACTTCCCATGTACCACTCTGCACTTTTCACTCTGGCTAAATACATCTGTTGTTCTTACCTTCACGAAGCACCTTTTCCCAAATCACCGTGGTAGCCACTCAGTCATTTCCACTGTGTAAAACAGAATGTCCTTTCCATTGCTCTGTCAAAAAATTGCATCTCATGCATGCTCAATGTATCCTGTCCTGTGTATCCATCATGCATCTTTATGACTGCAATTGCACTTTGTGATCAGATCTCTAAATAACATTTGCCATACAGTGATACAGATAACTGTTTATGGGTCTGTCTTTCTTCATTGGCTGTGGTGTCTTCAGGCCAACTTGTGTCTTCTCCATTTTTCTCTCTATCCTCAGACAAAAATGTGTCTAATGCGCAGTGTTTGATAAATCTTTGTTGAAAGTACAAATAAACAAAATAGAACAATATTCTAACTGAATTGAATATACTAAAATATGAATATATGTGTTTAAGTATACATGGATGTCAGTTTGTATACTGTGTAATTTTCATGTTAGGTACTGACGAACAATCTAAATGTGTACAGCATGATATCTGATGATCAGGTACTAGCAATGAATCAAATTTTAAAGAAAATTACAGACATCTTGTGGAAAACAGTATTTTTATGTAAGCAACAGAGAAAAGGTCTGGAACAACGGACATAAATCTCCCCTAATAGGAAAGTAATCCCAAAGGTAGTGATTAGAACATGGAATGAAAAAAAAAATACATTGAGTCCATTATCGTGTAAAGACACCAACAAAAACTATAATTCTTTTAATATCAGAGGTCTAGTTACAGCTCAAAGCAAACAAGTCTACAAGTCTCACATTGAAACAAATGAGAGAATTCAGAGCTGCCAATTTTAAAGCCTCTTTAAACCAGGGAAGCCACAAACAACTCTTGCTGATGAGGAAATTATGGCAATTACCAAAATTGTCAAGGGAAAGGCATGACAATATATAAAAATTTCATGGCTTGACTTTAAGATCAAAAATTAATATTCATGATAAACATCAGAGTCAAGGACATAGAGCTGTGCACTCTGGAGTTAAAGGTCTTAAAGTCTAATTTTAGAGTAGTCATTAAGTACTGTTTAGACAAACAAAAATGGTATTTTCTCCAAGGGGACTATTAGGGTAAGGACAGAGCTGTCACATTCACCTAATTAATGAAAACAATATTCAGTGATATTCAATATTCAATATTCTATGAATATTCAATATTCAGTGAATATTCTATGAATATTCAATATTCAGTGATTCAAAAGTTTGATATTTTTGAATTTTTACTTTGTAAACCAAAACCTTTGAACAGACATTCATAGCAGCAAGTTTCATTAGAAGTATGATTACTGGGAAATTCCAATTTAGGAACCAGAACAACATTTTCTTTCTTTTGTACAAGATATCTACATGGAATTTCTACACCATGTCAACAAGGTTAACACATAGGCTGTTACTCTGCACACTATGGGTTTCCTTAATTAAGAACTTTTCAGAAGGTTGAATAATCTGCAGTGCTCATTCATTTGAAGATCACAGGAGCGGAATCTGGAAGGCACCCTGCTATGACTTCACTTCCTATGATTCCATTTGAAAATTAAATTTAGCTAAAAAGGTAGTCTTTGTAAAAACATTAACTAGAGAATACATTTTTAACATAAGTTAGAAGGAAGATGTATCATTTATATTCAATCTTCTAATATTTTAGAAGGAGGTATATAACTTGTACTCCTTCACTTTCAATCTACTGTGTGATGGGTACTATGTCAGCTGCTGGGTGCCCTCCATCAAAAAATTCTTTATACACTTATGGCTTTATAAAGCACCTTGCTGTCCTTCAATTTGTCTGGGATGTAACTCTCTTGAAAGGATCACCAACACCTGAATATAAATTCTCAAACTTAACGGATAAACAAAGTTCTACATTCATGTTGAACCATCAGATTCCTGGTCCTTGTTTCCCCCAAAATTCTGATTCAACAGGTATGTGGTGGGATCCAGGAATCTTTTTTTTTTGTTTTTGTTGTTAACTAGCACCACTAGTGATTTTTAAAATCTAATTATACATCAGACCATAATTTTAGAAACACTGAGCAGTGGTTTTCAAGTTTGTTTTTGTCACAATTCTCTTAGAAGAGCTTGGAAAAATACTTTGAGTGTTTTAGGTTAACATTTATTATTTTGAAAAGTTAAAGACATTTATTTGTTTATAAGGAAAAAATATCAAATACTATAAGAACTGAAAAAAGATAATTGGAAAAGTATTTCATTGCATGATTTAACAAAATAGGCTTTAACTGTTTGTTGGGGGGCATAGTGCACATCAAATATGAAAGAAAACAGGTAAAATTTATGCCTGGATTTTATCAAATGCATCTTGAAAATATGATAGTTCCATAAAACATTCCAATTACATTTATGCCAATGTCACTACTATATATTGCTTTGACTAATCTGAATTAAGAATATACCAATTTGGATTAAAGCTTCAAATTTATCAGAAATACATTAATACAGACAGGAGAGGAAGATCCCTGAATTTAAAAGACCTGTTTTTTTAAACTAATATTTCAGATTATCTCTTTGTTTGGCACCTAGGTCTTTTTTATATCCTGGGGCAATACATCATAGTGCAATTTGGGAAGGGTGAAAGGTGTGCCTTTCTTTTGTAAAATGAAAAAAAGTTCTATTGTGAGTTATCAGGCAATTTTAGATAAGAGTTACATATGGGAATTGAGCTTCAGGAGATGAATTCCCTTCTAATGACTTCGTGGCACACCCTTTGGAAATTCTTTGTGTAACTCCAGAAATACTTGGATTTCAGTTGGAAAAAACATAGTCTTTGAAGGTGAGCTATATACCAAGTATGCTAGGTTAGCCTGGGAGGTGACTTTAAGACACCCAGTTCTTTTCCTTCTTAAAAGCCAGGGCACAACTAATTGCTGTATCAAAGACTCTTCCAAATTAGACCTCAGCTATAGGAGGAGCCTAGTCTGGCTTGATCCACTGCTGTGCTCCTGATGTCTGGCCCAGTGACTGGTTTATAGAGGGTGCTTAATAATCTGGAAAATACATTCAATTCACTGTGAATACGGTATCAAAAATTACCAGCCAAATTAATCGCAGCAACTTGATGTAACTGTAAAACTTCTTCAATAACAGAAATAGTATTTTTGTTTTAATGAAAATTAATGACTAGTTTACCACTTAGTAGATTGATTTACAGAGTCAAAGCCAAAAGTCCACCCCACCTTAGTTGTAAATATTCCTTCCTTGGCCGTTATTAACCACATGGTTCAGCCTCAGCTGCCGGAAGTACCTTGCCGGCCTCCCTCTCTCCTCTCTGGGTTCCTCCCTCCTCCTAGGTCTCTGGGGTGGCTTGGGCTCAGGGCTGATTGAGGAGGCTTTGAGAGGCTCCTGGCTCCTACCCAGGCCTCCCCCGCAGTGTGGGCCCCGGGTGGCCATCACTATGTAGGTATGTAGACTACATGGAGTAAAAATCTGTTGTGATATGATTTAATAATTCTTTAAATACAATAACCATCAAAAATGAATTGAAATAATTATGTAAAAAACTTACTTATTTGAAGCAAAAAGAGGAGGAGGGTCTGCCTGATATCTCAAAAAATAAGTCAATTATAAAATATTTTTAAAAATTTTATTAAAGAGCAATAGATAAATATAATCGTATATTTTTAAAGTGTACAGTGTGATGATCTGCTGTATATGTACATTGTGGAATGATTACCAAGATCAAGATAATGAATATATCCATCACTTAATTATAAAGAAATATTTATGAATATCAGTGATTATGGAATCAGAAGGTCTAGCTTGATTTTCACTTTTTCTAAATATTAGTTTTGTGGTTGAATATCCTTTCTACATCTATGTTACATGAATTCTAGGCTAAATAAGACCTGTATATACATATACATAGCATAGTTTATAGTCTAGGAAATAGTCAGCAATGATGTGCCATTACCATTTTCAAACAAACACTAAGATCCACATGTAATTATTTACAATTAAATAACATTAAAATTTTAATTCTTCAGGAGCACTAAGACCATGGAGTTACCTTGTGAAAAGAAGGCACAGGCTTTGAATGGCAGGGTATAAAGCAATGTATGTAGCCTAGGCTTTGCAAACCGTCGAACTAGCATACAAAGTTCACAAATACCTATTTGAAAACTATTTTATATGAGGGAATAAACTCTCTTACTTAAGCCACTTTTCTATAATATAAGATATAACTAATTTTGTGATATTGCCTTGAAAAGATGATATTTTCTTCTCCTTTTTTTTCTTTTTCAGCTTTATGACCATACATTTTCCTGAAACTATTGGACCGGACTTCAAATGTTACTCATTCACTCTATAACCTTGAGTCTTTTATAGGACTGTCTTTTATGACCTTCATGGGAGAAAATGGATAGCTCCAGATTTATAATTGTGAGATATAATGAAATCAGTTAAATGCTTATTCAATTACCTCTTTTAAGTGTTTGTTTTATAACCTGGGATTTTATATCATGAAGCAGTTACTAAATGGAGACCTGCCTGAAAGCCAGAGATACTACTGTAAAACTTGAATAAATCTAGGCCACAGCAAATGGATGAGAACAGTCATACTGATTTTTCACGTAAGATATAAAGAATGTGAATATAAGGAGTCTGTATGTATCTTGATCATGGTAAACTTGTGATCTATTTATATCTTAGACATTGAAAAATTTTCTAGGAACCAGAATGAAAAATATTTGAAAGATCAGCTATTTATCAGTAAATTCCTCTTCAAGAAATGTTGATGAGGTAATTCTATAATTGCTTGTGAATGTGACTTAGAAACGGAGCAAAGGCACTACTGAAGGGAAGATATGTGCTAGGGATAGGTATGGTGGTACTGAGATTATGAATATTTTTTAATTCATTCAAAATTTTAAAGAAGGCAGGTTGTGGAAACAAAAAAAAATCATAGGTTGTTGCAGCAACTTCTTACTTGACATGTTTCTGGAGGCAACATAAATAAACGCAAAACTGAGCTATTGGGACTTCATCAAGATAAACAGCTTCTGCACAGTGAAGGAAACAAACAACGAAACTAAGGCAAATGACAGAGTGGGAGAAGATACTTGCAAATGACATATTGGATAAAGGGTTAGTGTCCAAAATCTATAAAGGACTCACGAAAAACAAATAATCCAGTGAAGAAATGGGCAGAAGATATGAATAGACACTTTTCCAAAGAAGACATCCAGATGGCAAGCAGACACACGAAAAGATGCTCACCATCACTCATCATGAGGGAAATATAGATCAAAACCACAATGAGATACCACCTCATACCTGTCAGAATGGCTAAATTGAACAACTCAGGAAACAACAGATGTTGGTGAGGATGTGGAGAAATGGGAACCCCTTTGCACTGCTGGAGGAAATACAAATTGGTGCAGCCACTCTGGAAAAGAGTATGGGGATTCCTCAAAAAATTAAAGTAGAACTACCCTACAACCCACCAATGGCACTACTAGGAATTTATCCAAAGGATACAAAAATACTGATTCCCAGGGGTACATGCACCCCAATGTGTACAGCAGCATTATCAACAATAGCCAAATTATGGAAAGAGCCCAAATGTCCATCAAATGGATAAAGAAGATGTGGTACATGTATACAATGGAATACTACTTGGCGATGAAAAAGAATGAAATCTTGCCGTTTGCAACAATGGGGGTTGAAGTGGAGGGTATTGTGTGAAGTGAAAAAAAGTCAGTCAGAGAAACAAGAGATATCATATGGTTTCACTCATATATGGAATTTGAGAAAGTCAACAGATGAAGAGAGGGAGGCAAACCATAAGAGACTCCTAAATACAGAGAGCTGAGAGTTTCTGGAAGGGAGGTAGGTCATGGGATGAGCTAAATTGGTGATGGGAATTAAGGAGGGCATGTTTGGGGCTGAGCAATGGATGTCATATGTAAGAGATAAATCAATGGGTTCTACTCCTGAGGCCAAGACTACATCGTATGTTAACTAACTAGAACTAAAAAAAAAAAAGGAATACACATTACTCATTCAAAAAATACTGGTAGAGTGTTTACCAAGTATAAAACTAAAACAGAATACTGGGTCATTTCAGTATATGTGGCAAAAATGCCTACTAATTGTCCCTCAATACCCTTAATATCTGTCTCCTCTTCTTTGTCAGTAGAGTAGATGTTTTAGGTATCCCACTCAGAATTTCTTCACTAGCTTTTATACCCATTCCCCAGCTGCTGTGGGTGTTGATTGGTCAAGGCTCACAACTCTACCCTCTTCTTGAGAACTGCCTTAGCATGACAAGAGCAACTTGAACAGAAATGACTAAACAATGTGGGTCCTGGAATCTTACTTCAAGGCAGAATAAATTGTGTTAAAATTTATATTCCATAGCTCCCAGTGGGATCAGGCTGAGGCTAGACTTTTGAAAACACATCTTTGTCTGGTATTTTCCCCTGTATGTTTACTCCTGAGAGCACTCTCTCCATGTTTCACTTGCACAAAAATCCCCATCTCAGGCTTTTCTTCTAGGGAAATGAATTTAGGGTTCTCAGTAATACACCTTGCATGTATCTGGTACATGGACACTAATAATAAAAACTACATAACTGAGCCACCACTACAGTGTTATATAATTATGTGAACAAGCTCTGGCCTATGAGATATAAGTACAAGGGATGTAAATAACCTATGGAATTCGTTCTTAAAGGTGGAAAGGATCATGTTCTTTGTTCCTTCCTTACATTTTTATGCTTATAATAGCATGGATATGATGGCTAAAGATTCATCTTGGAGATTAAGGATGAGCACCAAACCCTACGGAGGACAGTAAAGCTACAGAAGAAACCTGAGGCCTAGATAATTATGCAGATACCATATTAAGTCAGAACTTCAATTCAATTCTTTAAATTAGTGTTACTTATAAGATTATTGTTATATATAAAAACCTGCTCTCACCCTTATACACACTATTGGTACAAATGTAAATTGGCTCAATTGTTGCATAACACAATAATGAGGATCCTCAAAAAATTAAAAATAGATCTACCATATGATTTCTGGGTATATCTGCAAGGAAAATGAAAACAGGATCTCCAAAATATATCTGTATTCCCATGTTAGTGCATCATTATTCATAAAAGCAAGACATGTAAAAAACCTAAATGTGAATAGATAAAAAAAGATGCGGGATATAGGCATACAACCCAATATTATACAGCTACAAGAAAGGAGGATTTCCTGCCACTCATGACAACATGGATGGTCCTTGAGCACACTGTGCTAAATAAGACAAGTCAGACACAGAAAGACAAGTACTGCATGCAATCACTGATATGTATGTGAAATCTAAAAAAGTCAAACTCGTTAAAAAACAGAGTAAAATGGTAGTTACCAGGGGACCTGGGGTGGGGGATATAACTGATATCATTTAAAGTTGCAATGAATAGTAAATAAGACATACAGATCTAATGCACAATGCATTGAATATAGACAACAGTATTTTACTCTAGTCATGTAATATGACAAAAGCGCTAATACTGCTATAATAATCAAATTATATTACAATATATAAATATATCATGTTAGCATATTGTACACCATATATTTACACATTATATGTCAAATACACTTAATACAATTTTTTCAATTAAAAAAATAGCCTATTCCTCTAACTGTGACAAGTGATCAAAAGATTTTTCTTTGCTCAGATCTCACTGGCCATGTATGCATTATCTGAGATACAAAGGTGAACAAAACATTTATTCTCTGCACTCAAGAAGCTAATGGTCTAAAGCACAAAAGCAGCAATTTGAAAAGCAACTGGACCATACCCGAGTAAGATTCATTAGCTAATCTTAAAGTGTCTGGTGGACGCATAGGGGTCAGCTGGGACTTTCTCTGGAAACGGAATG
This sequence comes from Proteles cristata cristata, assembly GCA_017311185.1. Lineage (NCBI taxonomy): Eukaryota > Metazoa > Chordata > Mammalia > Carnivora > Hyaenidae > Proteles > Proteles cristata. The sequence continues at coordinate 23,638 of JAESUZ010004537.1, forward strand.
GGTGGCAGGCACTATTTTTGCATTCTCACTTCACCTTGCTAGTGCTGGAACTGGGAGGTGCCATTTATGCGCTCCTTCCACTTTGCTGGCACCAGCCAACTTGCCCCCATCCCCAGGCTCTCCTGTGATCCTGCTCTCCTGCAGCCCTACTGCAGCCAGAGGGCCTGCCCTTTCCCTGCGCATTCCAAAAGCTCCCCTGCAGCCAGCAAGTTTGCTCACCCACATGCTCTCCCACAATCCCACTTCAGTTCATGGGACTGCCCCGGCCCTGCACTTGTCCATGGCTCTGTTGAAGCCAGTGGGCTTTCCAAGAACCCAGGCTCCTCTTGGGCCTGCTAACGCCGGGGGGCATGTGAAGCCCACACAGGGGACATCCCTTGAGTGCCTGGCTCCAGTGATGAGGGAAGCCTGTTTCTGGTCCCCACAAAACTGAAACAATCAGCGACAATTCTTGGCAGGCTACTATCACCAAGGCATGACACAGACAGCAAACTGAAACATACCCAATCTTCCTGTGAAAAAGGCCTTTTTACTTGCCCTGGAGCTTCAGACTGAGAGGCACGCTTCACACATCTAGAGGCTATGGAGGAGTGGCCACAGAACACAGCCTAGGGGACACTATCACTGCACTCTCCTTTGGCCTCACTACAGCTTGATGACATTTCCCAAAAAGGAGCTTATACACTCATAAGGAGCCCCATGTTTGCAACTGTTGCCCAGGGGAAACCTCCAGATTTCCTGGTCTGAAGACCAGCTGAGGTTGATTGTGGTCCCACAGGACTGTATATATTTGCATAGTTAAAAGATGCTGCCTGAAAGCCTGGCTTCTAATCAGCCTGAAACTAGGAGCTAAATAAGATTCTTACCCTTGGATCACTGACAAGTCCTGGCATACCCTCAAGAATAAGGCATATCAAGAATAAATCAAGGGGTTTAAACAATCACAAAGGTATAAGAGACAACTAAGAACCAGTGCAATGTTGAACAATAAGGTAAATTGCTTATTACAAGGCTACTTCATCAACACTAAAAAAGGTAGCTGTTTCAGCTAATACTCAGAAACAAACACATTGAGTGAAGCAAAATGAGGAAACAGATGAATATGTTCCTAATGGAACAAGAAGACAAAACATCACATGGAAATAAGTAATGTACTTGATAAAGAATTCAAAGCAATGGTCATAAAAATGCTCACCAAACTTGGAGAAAGAATGAATAAACACAATGAGAAGTTGAACAAAGAGAAAACATAAAAAAATATAAACAGAATCAAAGCACCGAAGAATACAATAAACGAGCTGAAAAATGTACTCGAGGATTTCAAGAACAGAATGGATGAAGCAGAAGTATGGGTCGGTAAGTCCAAAGATACTGCAAGGGAAGTTGCCCAGACAGAGCGGCATAAAGAAAAAAATAACTTTTTTTTAAAAATGGAAACAATGTAAGGGAACACTAGAACAACATCAAAAGTAATAACATTTGCATTATAAGGGTCCCAGAAGGAAAAGAGACAAAGGGGCAGAAAATTTACTTGAAGAAATAATGTCTAAAAATGTTCCTAACTCAGGAAAGAAAACAGACATTCATGTCCAGGGAGCTAAGAGAGTTTCCATGAAAATGAACCCAAAGAAAACCACACCAAAACATATTATAGTTAATTTTTTTTAAAAAAATCTTAAAAGCAGCAAGAAGAGAACTAATGTTTACAAACAAGGGAACCCTAATATACTATCAGCAGATTTCCCAGCAGAAACTTTGTAGGCCAGGGTACCATGGCATATTTCAGGTTCCGAAAGGAAAAAAAAAATCCTACCAAGAATACTCTATCCAGCAACATGATCATTCAGATCTGAAGAAGAGATAAAGAGTTTTTCAGACAAACAACACTTAAAAGTGTTTATCACCACTAATTTGGCCTTTCAAGAAGTATTAAAGGGACTTCTCTAAGTTGAAAAGAAATGGTACTAATTAATAACAAGAAAACATAACAAAGCAAAATCTCACTAGAAAAGGTTAAATATATGGTAAAGGTAGTAGATTAATCACTTACAAAGCTACTAGGGAGGTAAAAGACAAAAGGAGTGAAAGTAACTAAAATATAATAATTAGTTAAGGGGTACATAAAATAAAAAGATGTCAAAAGTGACATAAAACAATGGGAGGGAATAAAAATGTACTTTTGGAATGTGTTCAAATTCACGTGGCTATCAACTTAAAGTAGACTGTTCTATACATACGGTGAAATACATGAATCTCACAGTAACCAAAAAGCAAAAATATACAGTAAAATATGCAAAAGAAAATGATAAAGGAATATAAACATAACAATAAAGAAAATGAGAAAGGAATCTAAACATAACCAGGTCATCAAACCGCAAAGGAAGAGGTTGAAAGAAGAAAAGAAGAAAGAATAACCTCAAGGAGAGCCAGAAAACAATGATCAAGATGGCAATAAGTACATACCTATCAATAAGTATTTTTTAAATATTATGTTTATTTCAGTGTGGTTGACAGACAATGCTACATTAGTTTCAGGTGTACAACATAGTGATTTGACAAATTTATATATTGCGCTATGTTCAACACAAGTGTAGCTACCATCTGTCACCTTACATTGGCTCTATATTGACTACTGAATATTACTGACAATATTCTTTATGTTGTGCCTTTTATTCCTGTGATTTAGTCATTGCATAACCGGAAGCCTTTATCTCCCACTCCTCTCCACTCATTTTGCTCATCTCCCCACCTCCCTCTCTCTGGTAACCATCAGTTAGTTCTCTTTATTTACAGATTTGATTCTGCTTTAAATGTAAACAGAATAAATTCTCTAACCAAAAGACACAGAGTGACTGAAAGGATAAAAATCAAGACACATCTACATGCTGCCAACAAGAGACTCACTTCAGAAGTAAGGACACACAGAAGACTGAGAGTGAAGGGATGGGAAAATATATTCCATGGAAATAAAAACAAATATAATGCAAGCGTAATAATACTCACATCAGGCAAAACAGATTTCAAAACAGATTATGATAAAAGACCAAAGGGGTACTACATAATGATAAAGGGGTCAGTCCATCAAAAATATATAACACTTATGAATATATATGCACTCAACATAAAGCACCATTACATATATAGGGCAAATATTAACAAATCTAAAGGGGGAAACTGATAGAAATACAATAATTGGAGGATATTTTTAAAAATGTTTTAATGTTTTATTTTTTTTTGAGAGAGAGATAGAGACAACATGAGCAGGGGAGGGTCAGAGAGAGAGGGAGACACAGAATCCAAAGACAGGTTCCAGGCTCTGAGCTAGCTGTCAGCACAGAGCCCAAGGCGGGGCTCAAACCCATGAACCGTGAGATCATGACCTGAGCTGAAGCTGGATACTTAACCAACTGAGCCACCCAGGTGCCCCAATAGGAGGGCATTTTATTAACACAGTTAAATCAATGAATAAATCATCCAGAGAAAAAAATCAATAAGAAAAAATTGGTTTAAATCAATAAGAAAGAATTTTAATTTAAAGAATAGAACAGATGGACTTAAAAGATATATACAGAACATTCCACCCAAGAGTAGCAAAGTATACATTCTTCTCAAATACACATGGGTCATTATTCAGAAGAGATCACCTTCTACGCCACAAAACAAGTCTCAATAAATTCAACAAGAATGAAATCATATTAAGCATATTTACCAACCACAATCATATAAAACTAGAAATCAATTACAAGAAAACTGGAAAAACTATAAATACATGAAGATTAAGTAACATGTTACTGAATGACTCCTGGATCACAGAAGAAATCAAAGGAGAAATAAAAACAAATCCCTAGAGACAAACTAAAACAGCAATACAACATACCAGAATATATGGGATGTAGCAAAATTCGTCCTAAGAAGTAACTACATAGCAATATAGACCAACCTCAAGAAATAAGAATAATCTCAAATAAACAATTTAACTTTATTCATAAAGGAACTAGATACAGAAGAACAAATGAAGCCCAAAGGTACTACAAAAAAAGAAATAATAAAGATCAAAGTGGAAATAAATGAAACGGAGACTAAAAAGACAATAGAAAATACTAGTTAAACTAAAAGGTGGTTCTCTGAAAGGACAGAGAAAATTTAAAAATCTTTAGCTAAACTGACCAAGAGAAAAAGAGGGCTCAAATAAATAAAATTGGAAATGAAAAAGCAGTTACAATTAATACCACAGAGACACAAAAGACCATAAGAGATTACTATGATGAATCACACAGCAACAAATTCGGCAATCAAGAAGAAATAGAAAAATGCATAGAAATTTACAATCTTCCAAGACTACATCATGAAGAAATAGAAAATATGAATAGATAAATTACTCGTAAGGAGTCAAATCAATAATTTAAAACCTCCCAACAAGAACAACAAAAAAAGTCCAGGACCAGCTAGCTTCCCTGGTGAATTTTACCAAACATTCAAAGATTAAATAACTATCCTTCTCAAAATCTTCAAAAAATTGAAGAAAAGGGAACACTTCCAAACTCATTTTAAGAGACCAGCATTGCCCTGATACTGAACCACACAAGGACACCATAAAAAAAGAAAATTACAGGCCAATATCCCTGATGAACATAGACACAAAAACCCTCAACAAAACATTAACAACCTCAATTCAACAATGCATTGAAAAATCATATGGCATGATCAAATGGGATTTATTCTAGGAATTCAAGGATGGTTTAACATCTTCAAATCATTATGATGCACCACATTAATAAAGGATAAAAATCCTATCACCATCTCAACAGATGCAAAAAAAGCATTTGACCAAACTCAACATCCATTTATTATAAAACTTTCAACAAAGTGGGTGAAGAGGACACATGCCACAACATAATAATGGTCATATATGGCAAACTCACAGAAAACATCATACTCAACTGTGAAAAGCTTAAAGCTTTTCCTCGAAAGTCAGGAAGAAAACAAGGATGACAACTCTAGCCACTTATATTCAACATAATATTGGGAGTTCTAATCAAAGAAATCAGTCAAGAATAAAAAAAGACATCCAAACTGGAAACAAAGAAGTGAAACTGTCCTATCTGCAAATGACATGATACTATATATAGAAAACCCTAAAGACTATACCAAAAATTGTTATAACTAATAAATGAATTCAGTAAAGTTGAAAGTACAAAATCAATATACAGAAATCTGTTGCATTTCTCTCCCCTAAAAACCAATGCATGGAAAGCTAAATTAAGAAAACAATCCCATTCACAAATACATCAAAAAGATTAAAATGTATAGCAATAAATTTAACCAAGGAGGTAAAAGACCTAAACATTGAAAACTGTTAAGACATTAATGAGAGAAAGTTAAGAAGACACAAATGGAAGGATATTCATTGCTCATGAATTTGAGACATCATCTCACACTTGTTAGAATGGCTAGTATCAAAAAGACAAAAAAGAATAAGTGTTGGTAAAGATGTGGAGAGAAGGGAAGGCTCAGGTACTGTTGGTGGGAATGTATATTAGTGCAGCCACTATGGAAAATAGTATGGAGGTTCCTGAAAAGACTAAAAGTAAGAACTACCATGTGATCCAGCAATTCCACTTGTGAGTATTTATCTAAAAAAATCCAAAAAATCCCAAAACACTAATTTGAAAAGACATATGGACCCCTAAGTTGAGTGCAGCATTATTCACCATAGCCAGGATAAGGAAACAACCGAAGTGTCCATTGATGGATAAAGGGGTAAAGAGTATGTGCTATCTACATAAAATGGAATAATAGCTACAGAAAAGAAGGTAATCTTGCCATTTGTAACAACATGGATGGACCTTGAGGGTATAGTGCTAAGTGAAATAAGTCAGATAAACAAAGACAAATACAATATTATTTCATTTATAATAAGTGGAATCTAAGAAATAAAACAAAGTAGGTACAGAGAAGAGACTGACGGTTATCAGAGGGGAAAAGATTGGGGAAGTGGTTAAAATGGGAGAAGGGGGTCATTTGAATGGTGACATATGGTAACTAGACCTACTGTGGTGATCACTTCATATTGTATACAAAGATATAATCATTATGTTGTACACCTGAAATAACATAATATAACATGATGTTATATATCAGTTTTACCTCAATTTAAAATGATAAGCTAATTGTGGAAAGGAAAATAAATCTTACCAAAGTAGTTAAGTTTTTAGAAAGAGACTAATGAGTAAACCAAGAGAGAACTTAGAAAATACCCCATCCCTTTTCCCTTTATTTATTCAAATGCATGTGGGGAAGCAATGATGTTGTAATTATGCAAATAGGTTTACTAATGGAATGGCTCAAAGTCCAGGCATTTTTATTTTCAAGACCCTAAGAATTTTTGGTGATAAAGTTTAGGTTTCTACTGGAAAAAACATTAAGATGTGCCTCTTGCTATCTATTTTCCTTTTATTTGTTTCCCATAACAATATTCAGTCAGTTTCTCAACATCCCATCAAGCACTGTCTATAATATAATTTTAACTCCCCAAAGTGATCTTGAATATTTTTCTTTTCTTGTTATTTCTACCATTAATATTCTAACCTTAGTTCCCATCATCTCATGCCTCAATTATTATAAAAGCCCCTTGCCTCTTTTCCATATTCCAGTTTCTCTAAATATTCAAATACTTGCTGCAAGATAATTGGAGAAAAATGTTTTCATCTTTCTACTCCTGCTGGACACCTATGTGCCATTTAATACTTCACATCTGTTTTACAGTCCTCATGGTCATCCTTCTCAACATCATTTTCCATACCCATTTTCCAACAAAACTTATCTACTCGCTCTATCAGGAATAGACTGTGTGTTTTTTCTTTGTTAATAACAGCAACAGTTTTTGTGGCTGTCTTAAGTATTTGCAGTTTATCTGGCATTTTCTAGAACAGAGGTCAGCAATCTATAGCTGCACACCAAATCCATCTTCTCACCCATTTTTGCAAATAAAGTTTTATTGGAACACAACCATACCCATTTGTTTATCTGTTGTCTATAGCTCTTTTTTACAGAGCTGAGTAATTGCAATAAAGACTATATGACCTGCAAAGCTTTTTTTTTTTTTTTTTTTACCAAATGGCCATTTAAATAAAAAGTGTGCCAACTTGCTTTAGATCATTATTTAATTTATCTTGTACCAGTCCTCATGAGACATTCCTAACAGAGAAAACTTTTTCCATTACACTCTCCCTAGCCATGTGTTTATTTTTCAATGGACTGCTCAAATCACAGGTCTCTTAAGAGCTCTTGTAAGAACAATCAGTCCCTTTATTGTTTTCACCACATCCACTGAGATTATTGCTCATATTTTTTTTTACTTGGGAATCATATACAAAATTAGACTTAGAAAAAGCGTTGAATAATCTTGGCTTCATATGCAGCTTTGTCTCTTATCCTAAGCTCTATTCATTAGTTGCTATTACCTTATTAGACCAATTTACTTTATCTTGACTTAGTGCACCAACATTAGCAGTTAGCTTTTCTTTGGGGAATATTTTTTACAAATAAAAAAATAATAATTATAGTACAAAACCATAACCACCAATGAAGTTCTGAGTTATCAGTGACCTGCATGCCTGGCACATACTGTTTGAAATTTAAAAATGTGCTCATGATAATTACCAATTATATTATATCATGGACTTTCAGTAATGTTTGTAAAATATGATAAATGCACATGTTATATCCATGACTATAAAGTGATCGATTTTAATTAAAATGGAAAAATACAATACATTAGAACTCAAAATTAAATGTTATATACCTAATTATTTTATAAATATATCTTTTTAACTGTTCTATTTATTCCATATTAACTTGATACCTTTTTGAGAAAACTCATGTCTCTATCTTCCCTGAAAGATGACACCATTGATTTCAAAGAATTCTCAAAGCTTTCTCTCATAGAAAACTTGGAAAGATAAGACAAAACCTTTCTTAACCCAGGGATGGGCGAAACCACACCATCATCACTGAGCAACAATTATTTCACCTTCTTAATAAAAAAGAAAAGAAAAGAAAAGAAATGGCTGTTATGGTGAAGACTAGTATTTCCTGGGTGGTTAAAAAAATCAGTAAATTGAATAGGCAATTCACATAGCTCTTGGCTCTTACCTCCATAAATTGTGTTTGTTGTTTCTGAAAAGAAAGCACTCAGAAAGATAGAGATGTGGCTAATTGTTGCCCTGTTGATAAATAGCCTGATCCTGTAGAGTACACTTTTATGTCCTAAACATGTAAAGAAGGTTACATGTAGTATTGATTCTATGTTGATCTACCACTTCAGCATGGTCTCCTTAAGCATTATTAGGATTATGTAACTGGAAAATGTCTTTGAAGCCTGTTATGCTGAGAAACGTATGTTCCCACCAAAAGAACAGATAGAATGTCTGATGTGCAGTTCTACAATTTCAATTTATTATCTATGAGATTCTTTATCCAGACTTGAAACCTTATTTTACGGATTTTCAGTTGTACTGTTTTTTTTTTTTAAAAAGAACTATCTTATGAAGGTTTAATTGCATTTTTTATAACCTATAAATTACAGCTGATGTTCTCAAGGGTATGCTCTGGTTTCAATTACGAGAGGTAGTATAACAATTAGGAAACCAAGATTGTAAAACTACTTTAGGTCCTTAGAACACATATACATATGATCATTAAAATTCCTGGGTAGGATATTAAACATTTATATGGACATTGATTACCTTGAACAAATTATAAAGACTCCTTGGGGGTGTAATGTTTAGGACTTTCTAAAATGATGATGGCATTATTTATCCTTTGATCCAAGAATGGCTTCATTTTTAAATAATAATCACATAAAATAACTACTACAATTATATTCTATCATACAGATTAAAATTAATGACTTAAATTATTTATACTATAGTTATAGAAGCTACATGTTATGGGTCTTTTAGGCTTAACATATTACTTTCCACTTTTACCTGGCCAAAAGGAGGGTATATTACAGGGAAAGAATAAAATGAACTCTTGTACCAAAAATCATAATATAGGATAAATGGTTCATAATTTCGGTTTCAGATAAGAGATATCACAAAAATAGAATTCTTTAATTCTCTCATGGAAAACTGTAGAAATCAGAAAATGATATAACTATTACTACAGCAGTGTTTTCCACTAAGTATTCTAATAACACGAACCCGTAACTGTGAAATAACACAAATTATTTCATCCACTAACTTTTTCTGGGCGCCCTCTCTGTGATAAACACTAACTCAAATTGATTCTGAGGGGGAAAACATACCAGTGGTAATAAGTCTGGGATACAGTGCATTATCTGCCGTCAAGAGAAGGTAGCTCAGAAGGTCTTATGAGGCATACCCTAAGACTAACTAGGCAAAGGAGTGTTACAAATCTTTAGTACATTGTCTTCCAGCATTTTGACTAGAACAGTATTTTAACTAGAACACTAGAAGACACATTTGACTTATAGATATTTGTAGGTGTGGCTACTGCTCAATGGAGTGGATTACAATTTAATAAAAGGCTCAAAGCATTTTAAGGAACCGTACTAGCTTATACTAAAAGAGACAGATAAAGTTCAAATTGAAAGTGATCTCTGGGCCCTTTACTGTCTATGAAAAAGAAGAGTATGAGCTCATGAGCCACAGAGAACCTCTCCCATAAGCAGAACCGGGCCCTAATCAAGAAACAGGTGATATGTACCCAACCGGATTTTAGAACTACTATGGGCCAATGACTGCTCTGTATCTCCCATTTTCCTGCCTCCATTTCAAAAGGGACTATTTGGTTATTTTATCCCTGACTGACTGCCATATGTTGGGTGTGTTGGGTGTGTCAGGGTTATGTTACACAAAATGTCTTTGCAGCTCATAGAGCTTCGAATTTGGAGGAGCCACTAAAGTAGCTTCACTCAGGGAACTAAGTATGAAGAACCTCTTTCACACTCACAGTGATTTAGATCTTGAGCTTCTCGTCTAACCTCCTATGCCACAATAAGACTTAGAAGGGTTTAGGAATGGAGTGAGTGTACTTAGCATATGTAAAGGAGGCTTAAAGGGCAGACTGGCTGGACTTTTATTTTGGTGTTCCCACCAATGAATCGCACACCTCATTTGTAAAGTCTCCTGGCATGTTAGCTCTAGAGTTGGTGAACAGGATGTTAGTAATCATGATGCAAGCAGATGCCTGATAAGTGGTGATACCTTCTGAGTCACCACATAAAAAGTCTAGCTATCCTGTTGGCCAGACAGTGGGAAAAAAATCATTTGAAGAAAGGGAGACTGTGAGAATTCATGGAGAGAAAGGCTCAGGCAATCCTCCCTCCTAGTTCATTCCAGCCTCAAGGAAAAATCACAGAACCATCCATCCACCAGGGTCCACACCACCCTGCAAAATCATGCCCAAATAGAATGGTTGCCATTTTAACCCACTTAATTTTGCAGTACCCCACCCACCCGATCATTGGTAACTGAAACAATGGTCTCTGGAGTAATTGGGAAAAGGTAAAAAGAATGGTAAATATATACTGGATCTTCTTCAAAGAATAATTATTCAGATAGGTAGAAAAAAATTTCAGATGAAGAGACAAAGAATGGAAGAGTAAGGAAAATTCAGTTTCATTTGCAAACAGCAAACAAAATGGTGAGAGCATAGGACAAGGTGCCTAAAGAGATAAACACCCAAGATGAGTCTGGAATGAAAGGTTGAAACTTGACTGTTAAGGGACATGGATGCCAAGCAAAGTCTTTGGACTTCATTTTGCTGAGTAATAGGGCCCAACAAAGACTTTTATGTATAGAAATGAAATATTCCCATTGAAAACACTGAGGCCCTGTGAAGTAGTAACTAAAATAGAAAACAACAACAACAACAACAACAAAAAAATCTAGAGGCAGGGAAACTACTTAAGCACACTGTATTCAACTGGAGAGCTGAAAGTAACCTGGAGAGGTCTTGGTAACCGCTTAAAGCAAGGTGAGGAAGATTTAAAAAAAGTTAAGTGCTAATTTCCCAGCTAGAGATCCTGGGGTGATGGCTATGGTATTTACTAAGAAAAGAAGGAAAAGGAAGCACCTTCAAGAGGAGATAGGTTCCTTGAAGCAGGTTTTGAAATAAATTTTGGCACACTGCTGAATTCAATATGTCTCATGGACAAACAAGAAGAAAGAACTATTAGGAAACTTCTAGTGCTTGTGAAAATATTTGGAATCACTTTTGAATAATTCATAAATGTGTTATAAGTGAAAATAGTGAATAAATATGATCAGGTACTATGATTCTCAAGCTGGCTATACAACAGAATCATCCGATACCTATATTTAACTGATCTGGAATAGTACACATAAATTAATAGGCTTTTTTTTAATTAATAGTTTTTAAAAGCTCCCCAGTTAATTTCAATAAGCAGCCAAAGCTGAGAACAAGTGGTATAATAAAATAAAGGGAAGAAGTGTAAACAAAATTCTGGTAAACACTAGCATTCAAGAAAATTCCAAAGGAAGAGGATCCTAAGGAAATTTACTGAGCTATCTATCAGAGAACAAAAAGTAGAAGTGATAAAAATTGGTGTTAAGAAAACCAAGAAAGAACCCAAGGATCTGTCAATTTGAAGTTCTTTGGCCCTTGTAAGTGAAGTTTTCATATAATAGTAAAGAAGTCTAGCTGTCTTTTATCATCTCCACTCAACTATTAAACCCCTCCAATGAGTTTTTAGTTACTATCATTTTCAGTTTAACAATGTTCACTTGTTTTTCTTTTACATTTCTTTGCTGAAGTTTTCATTTTTTTTCATGTTTCAAGAGTTTTTTTAGTTACTTGCTGAAATATTTTTATGATCATTCCTTGAAAATCCTTGTTGGTTAATTCCAACATTTGATTCATCTCAGTGTTAGTAACTGTTTTCATTTCTCATTCATGTTGCAATTTTCATGACTCATAGTAAGACAAGTGAGTGTTTTTTATTATATTCTACACATTTTAGATATTATGAAAATTTGGATAGTATTTACTTTTTTTTTTTTTTTTTAAAGCAGGCAATCCTCCTGTTGAAATGTAAGATGAGGACTGAATGCTTATGTATGTTTAGCTACTTTCTCAGCAGTGCTCACACCTTCCTGGTGAAAGTGTGTCAGTGATTCACAACGCCTTGTAATCTCCAGTCAGGGAGTAAACTCACTTCCTGTTGAATCCCACTGAGACCACAGAAGGGATAGTGGGAAAATAGACAGCAACTAACCCTATCTCACACCACCTCATTCTGTCTTGTTTAAGGTAGAAGCTTTCTTTATTCCCCACTGATACCATGGAAGAGGGGTGAAGTCTAGACTCATCTCGTGGATTCTCATTACTGCTGGGTAGAGGTGGAGGCTCAGCTTGCTACTGGATCCCAATGACATTACTCTTGAAGCAAAATATAATTCCAGCCTAGAATCACCAGGAAAAGGATGAAAGATCACCCTGTGACTCAGATGTTTGACCCTACTTCACGCAGGGAGATCATATTACTGCTGCCTGCTACTGCCAGGTAGGGGATGGAAGAGACCTAGTTCCTTGCTAGGCCCTGTCAACATCATTTGGTGAGGCAAGTAAAACATGGTGGTCATATCATTTCCTCAAGTCCTGAGGTCCCCAAACAATCCTTTTTCCCATCTTTCCCAGACTTCCTATACCTATTTGTTGTGTTATTTTCTGCCTTTTTAGTTGTAAGGTAGAAGACTGGAAGAAATGGGCTACTTCATCTTGGTGGAATTCCACTGTATTCTATACTGTGATCGCAGTATCTGTAACTCGCTTATTTTCTCTTATATCATCTACTTGAGGGTAAAAACAATTTTTTTGATCTTTGTAAGCCTAGCATTAGCATATCAGTTAATTATCAATAGATGTGTGTTTATAGGGATAATAAACGGATTTTCCAATTATGTGCCTTATGATAGATGCTTAATATGTATTTTCAATGAGAAAGAAGTTATTTAGCCTCTAAAGACAACACTAAGACTTGGGCAAAGGTGATGGGTATTGAGGGCACTTGTGTTGAACATGTAGGTGATAACACTAAATTCTACTTCTGCAACCAATATTACACTCTAAGTTAACTGACTAGAATTTAAATAAAAAATTTTAATAAAAAAAAAGACATGCAAAGGAACTAGATACTAGATAGAACATATTACAGGCATGTCATTTGAAAAAAGTACATTTTGAGAAATGAATTACACAAAAACCAATCAGATTTCTAACAGTGCTAAAAATGTACATGCTCAAAATGAAATTAAAAAGATACTGCCACTTACAAACACACCAAAGAAAATGAAATACTTAGGTATAATCTTAACAAAATGTGTACAGAATTTGAATGCTGAAAAGTACAAAACACTAATGAAGAAATCAAAGAAAAAAATCCTAAATAAATGGAGACATCTACTGAGTTCATAGACTGGAAGACTGTGCATAGTAAAGATAACAACTTTCCCCAAATTGATTTATAGGTTTAATGCAATTCCTGTCAATATTCCAAGAAAGTTTTTTTTTTTTTTTTTTTTTTGTAGACACAGACCATCTTTAAATTTTTTTTTTTAATGTTTTATTTATTTCCAGGAGAGAGAGACAGCGTGAGCAGGGAGGGTCAGAGAGAGAGGGAGTCACAGACTGAAACAGGCTCCAGGCTCTGAGCTGGCAGTCAGCACAGAGCCCGACGCGGCCCGAACCCACGAACCGCGAGATCATGACCTAAGCGAAAGTCGGACGCTTAACCGACTAAGCCACCCAGGCGCCCCAGACACAGACCATCTTATGCTAAAATTAATTTTGAAAAGAATGGGCCCTATAATAGGTAGAACAATCTTGAAAAAGAAGGATGACATAGGAGAAGTCACCCTACTTGACATTTAATCCTACTAAATAGCTACGCTAAGACAGAGAAGTACCAGCAGAGGGCTACACATACAGGTCAAAGGTGTAGAAGAGAGAAATCAAAAATAGAACCACACAAACATGCCCAACTGACTTTGAATAAATGTGCAAAGGCAAGTCCATGGAGGAAGCATAACTTTTCCAAGCAACGGTGCTGGAGAAACTGGACATCTGTCCAAGAAGCTAAATAAACTTTACACTTTACATAAATGTTAAGTCAAAATGGATCACAAACAAATGTAAAACAATAGAACTTCTGGCACAAAAGTTAATTAAAAAATAAGAGAAAATCTTCAGGATCTAGAGTTATGCAAAGAGTTCTTCACATCACAAGTATGATCCATAAATGAAAAAATAATAAATTGAACTTCGTGAAAATTAAAAACTTTTGCTCTGCAAAAGATCTTATTAAGAGGATGAAAGATAAACTACAGACTGACAGAAAATATTTGCAAACTACATATTCAAAAAAGGACTATTATGTAGACTATATAAAGAATTCTCAAAACTTAACAGTAAGAACACAAATCATTCAATTAATGAATAGGCAAAAGACCTAACAGACATTTCACGGAAGAGGAAAGATAGCAAATTAGCATTTGAAAATGTGTTAAACATCATTAGCCCTTTAGAGAAACCGCAATGAGATATCATGATACACTGATGGTTACAATAAAAAATAATGACAATACCAAATACTGCAAGGATGTGGAAAAACTGGATTATTCATATATTGTTGGTGGGAATGTAAAATGGTACTCTGGAAAATAGTTGGGCAGTTTCCTATACACTAAATAAGCAACTTCTATTTAACCCGAATTCATTCTTGGGCATTTTTTTCACAGAAAAATGAAAACTTATGTTCATAAAACAATATTCATGAATGTCCACTGAAGCTTTATTTTCAATAGCCCCAAACTGGAAACAACCTAGATGTCTTTCAATGGGTGAATAAACACTGTGGTAATGTCTATACCATGGAACAGTACTCAGCAATAAACAGGAACAAATTACAGATACATACAACAACTTGGATAGATTTCAAAGGAATTATGTTGAGTGAACAATCCAATTCCGGAAAGTTATATAATACATGAATTCACTTAATAACATTTTGAGTTAAAAAATAGATATGGAGAAAAGACTACTGGTTGTCAAGGGTATGGGAATGATGGGGGAGGAAGGTAGATGGGACAACAGGAAGGTCACTGAGGTGATGGCAATATTCCGCATCTTGACTGGTTCGATGTCAAAACTCTGATTATGAGTTTGTAGCTACGGTTCTGTAAAATGTTACCATTGAGGGAAACCAGGTAAGAGATTCATAGGATCTCTTTATGTATTTCTTATAACTGAATATGAAACTATAATTACCTAAAAATACAAATTTTAGTTAAAAAATAGGGTGCTAAACAATGTAGTGTGCTTCCATTTTGGGGAGGCATTAAAATACTCGCAGGAGCACTGTCTAGCTTGGCTTATGAAACTGCCAATAGTGTATAACTGAAGAGGTGGGTTAAAAGTTGGAGGTCAAGAGTACAAGAAAATTTCAGTTTTCTTAATAAGGTAAGTTCATTGTAAAGGAAATGAAAGGAAATTGTTGTACAGCTCCTCTTCATTTATTCTGTCATGGAAAATCAAAACAATAAATTTGAAAGGAGAAAACTCAGGCAAAAGCCACATAGCATGCAACAAAGAATTAATGGCGTTACTGTGTCCAGAAATGATACGAAGAGAAGGGAGTAAGAAAGCTCTTGCTTGTTATGCGGATAGTAATCTTAGGTGTTTCCATTATTGTACATATATAGGTGTAAATGCAAATCAGCTGTACGTGAAAAGCCTTATTGTTAAACCTTTTTCATTGATAAATACCCAGAACACTTATGAGAAAGACGACAATGTTTGAGTACGAGCTAACTTTTTCAAACACCTAAAATTCTTTGCATGTGGATGATTTAAAAACCAATGGTGACAGTTTTGTTGTCTGATAGATAACAACATGCCAAAATGTCAGTGACTCAACTAACAGCCTTGGGCTCCTCTCACACCAACAGCAAGCAATGCTACTTAAACTGCTATTTATAAAGATCTTGAGTACTACTTTCCAAACTGAAAAAGGAAGCCATATCAACACTAACTTCAAGTCAAGTGGAATATCTGAATTTCAATAACAAAAGTAACTTCTTTCTGCAGTTTATCACTTTCTCTAGAATACTATGTGGCACATATAAAACTTTAAGGTGTTTGCCTTTTAGTTTCCCCTTCCATTAAAATGTAGACACACATGGCAAATGTCATTGTTTTTGCAACTTTTCAACCTTTCATTCATTAATTCAACCATAAATTCGGGGACATGTTAATGTAATTTCTCAGTGTATTGGGTCACAGTGTATATTTAAACACATCAAAGAAGTGCAACTTCAGTGCTTTAGAAAGTGAGATTACTAATGTGAACGCATCATTATTTTCCCATCAACAATATATAATGAATTGAAGTGTCAGACCGCAGACATCCAGCTCACTTCTAATCTCAGATAAATGAGGACACACATTTGCCTATCTTGAAGAATCACCTCTACATGCATGAACAATCAGAAATAATGATTTTGTTTTAAAAAGAAACAGAATGAAATTAAATGAAATCATTAGTTAAGTGAAGCAAGTCAGTCCAAAGAGTACTCTTAAGCTGTACTAGTATGTCAGTTATTTATCAATGCCACTACAAAATCTCTACTTCTAATAAGAGATATGGTTGACCATAAAAGGATGGGTAGACCAGAATGGAAAGAACAACAGTTGCCAAAGGAATGATGCATTTGATCATCTGTAATCCACTCGACATTTTTCCCAAGCACAACTTCATTTGCATCCACTTTTATTTCCCAAAATGAACTTTAGCCTATATATTATTAGGGTTTAAAAAGATACATTTCTGTTTAACTTTGAGGTGGCTTTGGCCCATTTTAATGTCCTAATGTCCTAACACACAGGTGGCCACGACTCAGCATAAAGGTAATTCTTCTAAGTGTAAGTCGTGGGAGGGGTGGTGGGAAGCAAGATCCTCAAATAGAGGAGTGATCACATTCTGCAGATGTGAGTTTCAGAAATGAAGGTTGAATGTAGATTTGAAAAGGACACTAGGTGATTGTGAGACTTCCTCACAAATTGAGTATCTGCTGCATTAGATTTGGCTTTATTTCCGTTAGTAAACAAAAATTGAAAAAGACAAAGTTTAAACACACCCTCTATATGCCTGTACCCTGCTTTGCCAATGCTCTTATAGTCTAATGACATCCACAATCATTCATGCAGGGTGTGATTCACAATCCATGAAGGGCTAAATGCTTAAACTGAGATTTTTAACTGCTAATGTGTTACATGGATACTGTTTCAATGCATTATCATTAAGCAAACTACATATGTCTCTTCCATAAGGAGACAAAGATTTATGGATATGTGATGAGTTTCTTTGTGGATAAAGGTACAGGTTTTGTTATTAACTTTCCTTTGGCCCTGAGGGACCCAGGAAATTTTTTGTATTGACCCAGCACTTTCAGTTAACAAAATGATCTGGAACACAGCCTTATTAGTCCCTATCATGGCAATGCTGCCTTTGTCTCACAGTGCACATACACACGTTTACCTAAATCATCTTTACAGATGTATGCAAACCAGAGGTATCTGTGCTCTATTTGTCTGTGAAGGGCAATAACAAAATGTTACAACCCATTTAGCAATTAACTATGCATCCTTTCTGCAAGTCTTTGCTTACATTTTATTTGCAACATTTCACCTCCTCTATAAATTTTATTTCATAGTCTTTAGTAATTTCTGGCAACATAAGTAGATACCCAGATGGTATCTCTTTTCTCCATAAGCCAGAAATAATGTCTCAATATAAATTCCAATCCCATCTTTTTATGATTTAGATTCTAAATTTGAGAAAGCAGCAACACGCACAAATATTGAGACAAAACCTTTAGGTGAAAGGGATAGTAGCAAAACTTTAGTGTAAGAAAGCAGCATATAATTTAATTGATTCAGGAGTAATAGAAATAAAAGGATACCTGATGACACAGGCATAAAGGCCGCTGTCCTGCAGTAGTGTTGGCCGGAACCAAATGGAGTCTTCCTCCTTGCTCATTCTACTTCCATCAAAGGCTATTGGCTCTTCGAAGTCTCCAGGGCCAGAGCTTTTGTACCACATCAAACTGAGTCCAGCACTTTGGGCCAGGGAGTAATTTGCTCTGATATAACCGTAAAAGAGGGCACATTTGATTCGAACAGGCTCTCCAACCAAAACTTGGTATTTCTTGATATCGACAGACCAATCAGTGCATCCATCAGCTATAGTAAAAAGAGAGAGAGAGAGAGAGTGACAAAAAAATTAGAGGAAAAAACGTGAAGTAATTAGTTCATTCATTCCCTGATACATTCACCAAACATTTACTAGGCATCCATATCGAACCAGAGGATGCAGCAATGGATACAATTTGGAAGGGCGCTGAAAAGTAATTTACCCTGCTAATAAGCAATATGTTCATCACGTTGCTTCTGCTGCTATTTATTCTTAGTTTATATCAGTGCAATTAACTCTAAATGCATTTTTTTGCCTATTCTTTGAAACTGGATTTGGACCTTTGAAGTATCTTTCCTTTGCTAACTGGCACAACAGCTTTGTTAGTAGAAGGTTCTGGAGAGACAGCAAAGGAGGAAAGGATTTTGCTCCCTGAGCTCGGCATGCTTCCGTTGCAGGGTTTTGCAGTGAGCGAGGCTGCCCCAGCACCTGGCTCCCACTTATCCGGCTCCTGCAGTGCCCGGTAGCCAGCAGCTTTGATATTGTTTAACAGAGTCCCAGCCAAGACTCTGTCTCATGGACAGCTTTCCCAGGTACCTCAGAAGGTGAATCACTGTCAAATTCCAGAGGGCAGATTTCCAACACATTCTGCCATCATGGCACCTCCAGTGATGTCTACCATTCACTCAGCCACGGACTTTCCTAATAAGGTTTGGATCTCAGTTCTGAAGGGAAAGGATGGAGCGGAGCTTTCCCTTGGATGCTCTCAGCCAGAGGGGCAAAATGGTAGCAATCCTTCTAGTTTTTAGGGTATTTCTTTTTCTTCTTTTTTTCTTTTTTTTCCTATGGACTGAATGTTTATGTCCTAAAATTCACATGTTGAAGACTTAATCCCCAATATGATTGTATTTGGAGGTAGGGTCTTTGGGAGATAAGTATGTTTAGATGAGGTAATGAGGGCAGTCCCCTCATAAAGGGATTACTGCTTTTATAAAAGACACCACAGAGGTTCTCTGTCTCCATCTCTCCCTCTTCTTCCCTCCCTCCCTTCCTCCATGAGATGGGGTTCACAGACAAGAGGCAATGTGGGCACACAGCAAGAAGGTGGTCATCTGTAAGCCAGAAAGAGGGCCCTCATTAGAAATCAAATCAACCAGCACCTTGGTCTTAGACTTCTCAGCCTCCACATCTGTGAGAAATGAATCTCTGTGTAAGCCATCTAGGCTATGGTAATTTGTTATGGCAGACTCAGAAGACTAATACATCTTTCTTACTAGCCAGTCCTTCATCACTCCAGTGCCCTGTTATATTTGATACTTCTTTATATAAGCTTTCCTTGTTAAAATAGGTGTGTGGTTTATCTCTCTGATCGGACACCCAATGACAAAATCAGAAATAAATATTTTACAGCCAAATAAGGCAAAAATAAATGTAACAAAAGTAGGTCAAGCTCTGGTAGTGGTTTCACAGCCAGACACGGAGGTAGACAGTCACTTTGCTCTGCTGGATGCATCAAGGGAAGCATGAAGTAGAAACCATGGTGAAAAATGTGGCTGATGGGGGTGGGGCCTGGTTGGGTTTTCTGGGTTTCCCGGGAGCACCACCTTCCAAATGGTATCTTGACACCGTTTTTAAATCACATACACACAAAACAACAGGTCCCCACAGAACAGGTATATCCCCACTATCATCATCATAGAGGAATGGTGAATTTCTTGCTTAGAGATGGCAGTTGCCCAATATTTAGTAAGTGAATCAATTTAACAAAACTCACAAAATACAAATACTAAGCAAAATGGTAAGAAGCAAGAAAAGAGGGACCTGTAAGAGCAGTAGCATGTGAATACTCCAAGAAGAATTTAACTTGCTACAGATTAAAAAGAGTGTAAACTAAAGGATCTGAGAATAGGATGAATAATGTAGGATTCAAGAGAAGGGAAATAATCGAGATGAAAAGGATGGTATACATTATTAGAGCAAAGAAGACACATAATCTATGGAATTATCTACATTTCTTTTCTCAAAATAATATCTAACAGCTAATGAGCACTTAACTAAGGCTGAGTTTACAAATTTTCATTTACCCTTCACAAAAATATCTATTAAGGTTTTTGAACGAAGTGTTCTCTCTTCAGAGAAGCTTTCTCACGAAGTGCATGGCTTCCTCTCTTCCTTCCTCCTTCAAATATCACCTCCTTTTAGAAGTCTTTTGTAATTACCCTGTCTGAAACACCAGTTTCCTACCCTGATCACTTATTCCAAGTTTGGCTCTAATATTTTTCATAGGCCTTAATACTATGTGGTATTACATTATGTACCCACTTTTTGTTTGCTTCAACTCCCCAGCAGAAGGTAAGCCCAGTGATGTCAGGGACTTTGTCCTTTTAACTCAAGTCTTTAGCCTCAGTGCCTGGAACAATGTCTGCTAATGAGCTCAATAGACATTTACTGAATGAATGAATGAGTAGATAAGTTAAAAACGAAATTTTACAACTGAAGACACTCAATACCAGCTAATAAATGGAGGTGCCAGGATTCCTACCTAGCTATGTATGACCCTAGAATTCATTCTCTTTACCGTCATAATCTTGTGTTTCCTAATTAAGGTATTTTCAATTTCACAACACTCTTTAATTTAGTTCATTGCAATTACCAAACTGTGGTCTAAGAGTCCAATCAAAGAGTTGTATTAGGGTTGGATTTAGCTAGAAGCTTGGTGGACATCAATGCCCAAGTTACCACCATGATTCCTGTCAATGATTTTTGCGGACCTGGTACACCACACTAAATTGGATAACATAGTTGTACACAAAGATACAGTCAAGGCTATATGAATTATATGTGATATTTATCAACATTATTTTGTATATTTGTGTCATTGCATGAAACAAATACTAGGTGGGATTTTATTTTAAACAGTTATAATTCTGGTGATAAGCATGAAATTATCTTGTTTTACCACTACATGAATTATAATACAATTCTAAAATCAAGTTATTGTAACTGAGACCATCTGTCACCGAAGACATCGCTACCAGCGAAAAAGGCTGAAACACCTTCAAGGTAGCAGTATAAACAGTGAGATAAAATTATTCAAATCCCAGAAGATTTGTAAGATAAAGCAAAAATGCTTGAAGGTAAAAACAAAAATATTTAGTCTAGAAAATTCTAAAAAGTAGCAAATTAAATCAAGAGAACGGAGGGAGAATTGCACTGGAGACAGAGATATTAATACATACTTTCAGAATGTTTACTCAGGAAATGATGAAAGAAAACCATAAATATTACTGCAAATTAAAGTTTTTCAGTACTTCAGGGGCGCCTAGGTAGCTTAGTCGGTTAAGCGTCCGACTTTCGCTTAGGTCATGATCTCGCGGTTTGTGGGTTCAAGCCCCGCATCGGGCTCTGTGCTGACTGCCAGCTCAGAGCCTGGAGCCTATTTCAGAGTGTGTATCTCCCTCTCTCTCTGACCCTCCCCTGCTCACAATCTCTCTCTCTCTCTCCTAGAAATAAATAAAAATATTTAAAAAAATTAAAAAATAAAGTTATTTAGTACTTTACTATAAATCAGTAAAAGGTTTTCAAGAGTTTAGAGTCAAAAGGCAAGGAAAAGGTAGAGGTGAAATGAAGAAATAACAGTACCTTAGAAGTCAGAGGCACTTTATGTTCATTGGACTATGGAAATAGACCGTAGGATCTGTGGTTTAGGAAATTTACTACCATTAAGCTAAATGCATGATGTTCAAAAATACACTATAAAATCATTAACATGTTTTAATACTTTTTTGTGGAGGATTATAAATAATATATAAAAATATTCAATGTATTTTCAAATTATGTAGATAAACACATTTAAATAAATGATGGGCTTATGTCTTTTTTCCTGAAATTAAAGCATTTTATTAAATGAAGTAAGTGAAGAGTGATATTTATTTTTTTTGTTTTGTTAAAATTGTGCCTCATTCATACACACTCACCCTGTCACTTGGTATTATAATTTTTTTCTTAAACCATGTGAAAATAAGTTAGAGACATAATGACATTTCATGCCTAAATATTTCAGTATGCATTTTCCTTATGAATACATTTTTTATAGAGCCACAAAGCATTTTTTTTAAATCCTGTGTAGCAGGACAACCCAAATCTTTAAAGAAAAGGTAATAATTTAAAATCTAACTCTTGATAACCAGAATCGCTACTGCTCTGTTCAGTTTTTCCTTACTTGCACACAAGCTCTGCTGGTTTGGAAACAATCATTCCAAAAGTATATTTCTAGACAATGTTAATTCCATTATGTAAGTTAACATTACTGTTATTAAAATTATCATCAGGTAATTGGGTAGGCCAACAGTATGCAATCTGTTTTTTCTTTTTTCTGTCTTTCAGAATAAGACACCTTTCTATAAGCCTCTCCCAGAAAGTTATATACTATTAGTATTCTCCTTCCTTGAGGAGAAGGTTCTATGGACATAGTCCATTTCAATGACCCCTCTATAATACACATTCCTTCATGGTCAATGAGATTTTATCACGCCTTAAAGTCATACTGGGGGGTGGGAGCAGGAAGCACTATATTCACTCACTTTTGTTGCTACCCATAATGTTCTGGGAACTTACAGGAAGGCAGTGATGGAATTAAGATTCAGAAGTAATTCCTTTATAAGTATTCTATACTGATGTACCATTTCATGAACAAAGGCTACACAGACTGGATCATGTAAGTATATTCAAATGGGATCAGAGACAGTATTTTTAATTGTCACTATTACAAATATTTCCATGGTAACCAGCCTGAAAGCTGCATGCCTAAAAAAAAAAGTGTAACCATGTGTCAAGCTTGCACACATTACATCCTAATATGAAAACATAAGACTTTACTTATAAAAGGGAAAATTATATTAATCTTCAAGTATCACTTGGGTATGTACATTGGAATAATGATAAAATGATTAAGACATCTACAATAATGTAACAGATTCCTCAACCCGATCCCCTTTACTAAGCTGATGCATCTGTTCTCCAGCTACTTGGAGGGCTTCATGCTAACAGCTCATAGTTGTCTCCTTCTCTTGAAAATTATCCTGTATTGACAAGGGCCACCTACTGGGAAATTTACATCCCCTTGGGGGTGCCCACTGCCAATTGACTGACGTTGAGTGTAAAAAAGGCTGCTTCTTTGCATCAGGTAGGAACAATCCTATAGGGCAGTTCATGCTCCAGAGCTCCTCTGTGTACGCACCAGGCCAAGACTACAGTTTCCCTGTGACCTCTTCCCTCCCCTTTCCTATTCTGCTTCCCTCTTTCCCTTTTAGGATTTTCCTGAAGAGGATTCACTCAATCAATTTTGCACATCAAGAGCCTGTCTAAGTTCTATTCTAGGAAAGTTGATCTAACATAGATTTATATGTTTGTATAGTAAGAACTACTTTCCTCCTAGTTTCTGTCCTAGGAGTTGGAGACATCCTGACAGACAGACATAGTCTTTGTTTTCAAGGAGCTCACAGGCTAATGGGAGAGACTGACAAATTAAAAGCACACTGTGGAAATGCAGTGATTAAGAAATGTGCAGGGTCAGCCAGGACCATGTTCCATGAAGGAAAAACATTAGAGATGTCTGTCAGAAGTTAAGAAGTGGACCATATAAGGACTAGACAGATAGATATGTAATTTGGAAGTGCACACAAAAGTAAAGACAAAGAAATAACAGTTGGCAGAATTCTGTATGAACTACAAACAGCTTTGTGCTATAGAAACAAGTTTAAAGCAGAAAAAAAGCAGGAAAGGAGGGGAAAGAAGTGAGCAAAGACAAATTGTGGAGGTACTTTTATGAGATGTAAACAAATGTTTGGCTTCATTGTGAAGGCAAAGGGGGAGATATTGAAGAGTTTTAAGCAGCTCTATGATGGGGCCAGTCTAGTACTTACAAATACACTATGCTGATTGTGTTTTTAGATAGAGATATAAGATTTCAGCCAGGAGAGTGATGTTATTGAAGGTCTGATGCTGGGCAGTGGTAGTAAAGAAGGAGAAATGGAGTAGACTTGAAAAAGATAGAGGAGATTAAATTGGTGGGTGGGTGGGTGATGTACTGAATACTAGCAGTCAGGGAGAGAAATAATGCTACTTTACCCAGCAACTCATACATTTTGTCATAGACTGAAATATCCTTCACAGTCAACAAAAAATCTACATCGTTTCTGTCAAGTGACGGGACCCTTCAACTATTTTTATATTTTTTTCATTTACAATTTTTAGGCCATAAAAATATAATAAATAGTCTTTTAAAAAGACTCACAGACAGACCTAAAATGCATGTACTGTCACACCGGCATCATTTGTTTCTGCCCCTAGTATGCTGGAAAAAACCAAAAATGAGACATGAATTTTAAGCAATACAGACCACACACATAAGCTATCACAGACACTGAACAAAAAGGTTGATGATAGATTTTAATTAGGCAAATTCTGTATTTTACCTGCACTGGCTGCTATTCTTTCCAAGTATGGACTTCATAAATGAAAATTGGCAATGCTGGCTGAGATGCCCCCAAATTATCAGCATCAATGACAACAGCTAAGTACAACACAAGCTAACCTTTATAGCATGCACTGGTTCACACAACAATTTGTCCTCATTTTTATTTTCCTGATTATGTTTATCTGGGGTGGAACGCTCCCAGATTTGGGCCTGTAAAATATATGTACAGTGTAACTGTGAAAAAGCCTTTTCAAATACTTTGGAGAGATTTATGTGGGTGGTAAGAATTGATATTGCTCAAGAGATTCTGCCAATGATCAGAAATCCATTTTCTAGAATACCCGTTGTCTAGCAAAGCCTGGAAGTTATCCTGTATCACGCTCTCAATGTAGGTCATTTCCAGGTGGGTGCAGACCCTGGTCAGTTGTTATCAAATTTCTTCTGAGATACAGTTCCCTCTTCACTAGGGGAGTGCCGGTGCCAAAGCAAATAAGACCCTGTCAGTGTAGTTAACCCTCCATCATTCTCAGCCTCCAAATTCTAGCAGATATTCCTGATACACAAAAACCCATGCATTGTATAGCATGTACTAGGATTTATTTTTTTAAAGTATGTTTTCTCATGATTAAGAAGAAAAAAAGGGAACTTATAAGAGAGTAAAAAGAATAATATTCATTCATAATCTAGCCTGTTGCTTATTCAGTGTTTTTTTCTCAGTTGAGATGATATATAAAATTTTATGCCATGGTTTTTATTTAATATTTTCTAATAATTGCATAACATTTCATAATAATGCTATATTAGAATTTACTTAACTCTTCTGCTGTTAGGTGGCTTTAAGGTTTTCCCCTAGATTTGACTGTTCTAAATAATTCTGTGGTAAAACAACTTTATATACCATTCTACAAACTTGCACTCCAAAAAGAAAAAAAAGTACTATTTCTTCAGGAAAGGATCCCAGAAGTGCAATTGCTGGATCAAATTATACATTTTTAAGGTTTTATACTAAATTTTAAATAGATTTTCAAAAACTCTCCCCAGCTTCTTCTTGTAGTAGCCATCTATATATGTGCCTATTTCACTACATATGCAATGATTTTATTAGCTCTATGTACTGTTTCTTTAGCTGAGCACTAAGTATAGTTTACATATTTTTTGTCTCAAATTACAAAAACAGAACATCAGTATAAATGTCACTCATCTGATAAGTGAATGACAAAATTTGCCAGAGGAAAAAACTAAGAAACTAAGTTTCTGACTAGATCCATCATACCTATTTTGCTCTATTTCAAACTCTTTTTACTCAATATTATAATACATTCACTTTGCTATTGTCTTTTTAATGAAAGACTGTGATAACACAATTTTCCACTTCCTTTGGCCCTATTCTAGAGGGAAGCACCCCACAGATGAGGAAACCAGTTGTGCCCGTACGTGCTAGAAAGACAGAATAAGACCGTGAAGCTTCCAGAGGTGTGATAAAGGGATATGTTTGCCAACTTGGGATTCTCTTTTGCTCAACCCTAGCAGCCCCTCAAACTTATAGTCCCTCTCTTCTCACCTATCACATCCCCTGGTCCATTACAAATCATAGAGGTATTTTGTATTTACCCTTTCCTCACTGCTATTGTTACCTTTTCCTTTACTGGATAACATTAGGAGTGATCAGCCCCTCTTTGAAATGTTGTCTAGAGTTATTGCCCATGACCCAACAACAAGCAAATAATGACAATGATTCAGAAGTTGTCCATATCATCTAATTAGGGGAGAGAAGCCATCTTTGTGAACAATATGGGGTTTATGTAAAACATGCATAAACTCAGTTTTCAATGTCAACAGCTGCTCAGAGCCAACAGTCCTATTGCTGTGGGGTCACCAGAAATGCTAGAATAGTTCCAGGGATGAAGAATCTAGAGTAGCTAGAGATATGATTTTTATACTTCTTGGAGAAGAACTTCATAGCCAAGCCCAAACAGCACATCATTGAGTTGGAACTGGCCTTGGTCTTCCCTGCACATAACATAATTTTTTCTTTGATGATCTAATATATCTGTATATTTTTCCTGGTTGAATAAAATAAATCCCTTGTCCATGGCAAAAGAAATCTGGGTTTTTATGTTTTCATAAATAAAGAAGAAGAAATCAATTTCTGGCTTCTAGAGGAGAGTCAGCAACATTAACTCCTGGTTCCCCCTCTTTGCATTCTTACAAAGGTTTGAGGAGTGTTGTGCTTCTGACTGGCAGGGAACCTTTTATAACTCAAGGTAAATATTCATTCAACATCTTTGCTCATAAGTTGACTACTTTATGATCAACAGGGACCCATAATGTACCCTGAATGCCTCTTGAACTACAATAGTAGCCCTTCCTAACCAGCCATACTTCCCAAAGAAAGCACAGGGATATATACATGTGCAAATGTAGTACTTTAAGGTCCTACTGCTTCCATAAATCAATTCAATTTTATATTGCTGTGCCATGTTGCACTTCTTTCAGACTTTTGGACCTATTTCTGAGCTACCTCATCTCAACAGAGTAAGAAAGAAATCAGTCTTGAATTCAGTGAGGCCCTGTGAAGCTGACAGTAGGACAGGAAGCACTCTAAGTGCTGGGGATGAACAAAACAGAGTTCCATCTCTCTTAGAGAAGAAAGACAAGAATGATAGCAATATATGTGTCAGGAAGCAAAACAGTGTCTACACTGCTCTTAATATAGTGGCCAGAGAAGGGCTCTTTGAGGAGCTAACATTTGAGCCGAGAATCAAGTGGACAAATGTGTGGGACATCAGAATTCAAAACATAGGTCTTGAGATGGGAATACAATGGATATGTTTAGAAAAGAACAGAAAGGCAAAAATATCTGGAGGAAGTGAGTGGGAAAGAGAATGGCCAGACTGTCCAGGGCCTTTCCTCATCTGGAAGAGGCAAAGAATCATCATCATTTCCCAGAGTCAAGGTAAAAACTAAGAAAAGAGCTACTCAATATACAAAATATAACAAAAACCACTTGTTTTTGATGTTGGAGGAACTCCTTTGTACACTTTCTTGTCTCCTCTTGGCAGTGTCACTCTTTGGTGGCTGGTGTCTCATAACATGGCCGTTGAAATCTACCTTAAACCATCATTGCCATGTACATGGCAATGGAATGTTGCCATGGCAATGGAATATTGTGTATTCTCTTTGCAGCACTGTTGTAAGAAAGTACCCTCAACTAAGAAGCTTAAATAACAGAATTTTATACTTTCACAGCTCTTAAGCCTAGAGGTCAGAAGCAAGATATCAGCAGGGCCTGTTCCTTCTGGGTACTCTAAGGGAGAAATCTGCTTCACATCCTTCTCTGAGCTTCTGGTGACAAAGGACAATCCTTAGAGTTCCCTGGCATGTAGACATAATACTCCCAACACTGTCTTCATCTTCACAAGACATTCTCTCTGTGTGTCTATGTATTTCCTCTCTTCTTATGACACAATAATATTGGATTTAGGAGTCATCCTACTCGAGTATGATTTTAGTGTAATTAATTTCATCTACCAAGACCCTATTTCCAAATAAGGTTGCATTTTGAGACTCCAGGAAGAGCCTGAATTTTGGGGGGACTGAGTACACATTTGAATTCAGGTTGATTAGTGGATGAGCTTTCCTGGATAATCAAATTGGCTGGTAAAGAAAAGAGATGCACATATATAGTCCACATAAAGATATAAAACACAACAATGAAATTCTCCTGAACATCATTTAACTAGAAAGGACTCTGGGATCTGTATGTAACTCATTCACAATAAAAAAAAATTAGCTATCATTCTCTGAATGGACATATCTAAAATGAAGACAGAGTTGGGAAATGTATGCAATGTATTGTGATATATGGTCTCTAGACAAACCAGACCCAAGTTCAAATCCCAGCCACATAAAGTCAAGCAAGTCACTGAAGCTCTAAGGGCCTTCACTGCACATTGAAAAAGTACTTTGTGGGATTATTCTAGCATTGATACAGGAAATCTCATTGCACCTTAGGCTTGTACTTGTGCCTGCCGCACGTCCTAGAGAGAGTGAAGGATGGCAGACAGTGAGCAGCTAGGGGCCCGGAAAGCAACCACATCTCAGATAAATGGCCAGGAAAACAGCTAGATGGTAAATTTGGACTGTTTTCTATGTGTGACTCAATTGTACTATCTGGGTCAACAGATGGACTAGGTGCTCTGCAATCATCCTAGGCCAGTATAATGGGCAAAATTGAACTGGGCCTCTAGTGGATGTTCTCTTTCCTGTTTTCACACAGGAGTAGGAACAGCCCCAATGTTTGGGTGAACACAAGCTGACACGCACTGTACTCAAGAAAATCTGGATTCTTTTTGTTGTTATTCTTCTGAGCATAAGGAATTGGCAGACCTGTAATACCTTAATGCATACGGTTCATCTATTAAGGGTAGAGCAATCTCAATTTACTTTAAAGATTTTTTTAAAATCTTTTCAATTGTTAATTTCTTCTGGGTTGTCTTTTAACATACACCTTTATTAACATAAATTATAATTGATTAATATTTGCTTGCATGTATTTCATTCATCACTGAACTATGAATACTTTGAGAACTGGGGCTTTACTACACATTCATGCCTATCTATAGCTTTTTTTTTTCTTTTCTTTTCTTCCTTCTCTCTTTCTCTCTTTCTTTCTTGGTACCTCACTCTACCATCTATCTATCATCTTTCATCTATCTGTCTCTCATCATCCATCAACCTAAATCTAATATATCTCTAATTCTATAATCCATAGCTATTTCCACTTCTATATTTGCTTTACCACTGCAATCAATTGAGTAAATGTTCACTTAAATTAGTATTGGAAATCTGTATCATTCAAAACTATTGTTTCTAAGTATATTTAATCTTACTAATTTAGAGAAAAATTAACACTATGCAATTTTCCTTCCTTTTTTAATATGGCAAAGCAATACAGTTTTTGACTCAGAACGATTTTATTCCATAGAACTGAACACTGTTCAGAAGTCAATAAATCCTTGTTGATTTATTAAAAACAACACATTCTGTTTTATATTCATTAGGCATACTATTACACTATTTACTAGGTCATCTGTATCTTCATAAAACCTCTCTGTTTGGAACACAGCATAGATAAGGATAGGTGCACAGAGACATAGGTCAAAAAGTATTGCCAGTTTCAGGAACTTTATACTTATAGGACGCTTTCTGGATGCTGGATTAAATATCAACATAATGAGCAACAAACCAAAGTGATCACATTTAATTTCTTTCCCTATTTAGCTTCACAAAGAAAGGACTCTTGGATGGCAGGACACTCACCCTGCAAAATGATTCTTTAAAGAATAATAAGGCTTAAGATACATATTTACTTTCATCTTGTCTTAGAAAATATAGAATTGAATTCTATTTTTATTTTTCTTCATTTTTAATTTTTTAAATGTTTAGATTTGAAAGAAAGGCAGAGCATGAACAGGGGAGGGGCAGAGAGAGAGGGAGACACAGAATCTGAAGTAGGCTCCAGGCTCTGAGCTGTCAGCACAGACCCTGACACTGGGTTCCAACTCACAGACCAAGAGATCATGACCTGAGCTGAAGTTGGACGCTTAACCAAGTGAGCCAATCAGGCATCCCGGAATTCTATTTTTAAAGATGGCAGGTTATAAAAGGTCTTCCAAATTGAAAACAATTCCAAACAGGTTATTGTTTGCAGAAATGAACAAATGAAATAACCACACATTAGCATTCAAATCATGTTTTGGTGTGGTTTCACGTATGTTATCGACTGCCTACTAATACGTGCAACTCACTGCTCTACAACAAGGAGTACTGAGACTAGTATTAACTTTGAAGAATCATCTTTCAGTGAGGAAAGACAGGCCAACAAGTATATATAACAAAAAGCAGAATGGAGAAGTTTCAACAGTAAAGAGACCACTCCTAAGGAAACACAGAGCAAGAGGTTTGTTCTATTTCAAGCCTGAACTCTTTTCTATTTTTTCACATACATTAATGGAGCAGAAATCTGACAGGGAAGATCAAAAAGAATTTAGAAAGAGATGGAATTTGAATTGTGCCTCAATTCAAAACTTGATAATTGGAAAGATAAATCTTCAACTCAATGGGATATCCCTGTTAGGGCAGTAAAGAGTAAAGTTCTAAAATGGTGTAATGAGATGGGGAGGAGAAGGGTCATTGGTGAAAATAAGATCAGAATGGTGGGTGTGACGAGACATACAATGCTAAGAAATCTGAACTTAATCCGGTAGCCCAGTAGTCTACAAATTTCACCATACATTAGAATCATATGAAAGAGTTATTACAAAACAAATTGTTTGGGCCACCATCAGAGTTCCAGATTCAGAAAGTGTTGGTGAGGAACTAAGACTGTGATTTCTAGAGAGGTCCCAGGTGATGGTTCTAAGATGATACGTTTGAGAACCACTGCTCTATTCAATGTAGACAGCAGGAAATATCTGTGAAGGAAGTAGTATTATTTGATCTATAGTTTAGGAAGATGGCAATATTGAGGATGGATTCAAAGAACTCAGCTTGGAGCAAGGAGACCAATTAGCAAGTTCTTAAAATAGTAGAGGTGTAGAAAAGAAGTGGGTAAAGACATGAAAAAGAAATATTGGGGAAATTGTAGAGGTAGAATCAGCAGGACAGAGAGATTAACCAGACAGGAGAAATGAAGGAGTCAAGAATGGCTGCCATTTCAAACCCAGATTCCCAACAGGATTGTGACATCATTAATGGAAATAAGGAGCAGAAGCCGCTTTGAGGTTGAATTTAGCAAGTACAGATGGGGTAGAACACTTGTTTATTATCTTACAAAATTTTTTTTTGTCTTTATTACAGGTGTTTACTGCAGAATGTCATTGCTCGCACTATCTGGTCAATGCAACAAAAGTATGTCTGTGTATCTTTTCCATA
This sequence comes from Proteles cristata cristata, assembly GCA_017311185.1. Lineage (NCBI taxonomy): Eukaryota > Metazoa > Chordata > Mammalia > Carnivora > Hyaenidae > Proteles > Proteles cristata. Next base: position 55,290 of record JAESUZ010004537.1, read on the forward strand.
CTGTGAGCTCTGTTAGGCATTCAAGTCCCCTAACAACAGAGACACATTCAAAAGAAATAGGAATGAAGACTGCTGTGTATTTTAATATGCACTTGCTTTCATATTAATGATAACACAAAATTTACTGTCTATTTGATTAACTCAGTGCAAGAATTATGGGGAAAATTACACAAAGTGCACAATTTGTAAACTGCTTCTTCAAGTAAATTTAAGTGAGAATTTTAAAAAAGATTAGAGCTAATTATTTTTTAGTGATGCTACATCTATTTTTATCACTGTAGAAGACCTCATGAAAATACCTAACAGGCTGTACATGTATTAGCTTTATACACAACTCTTTGGGTGTTCATTTATATGTATAATCATGTGTCTGTTATGTTGGGGATCTATCCATACACGGCAGTTTGTTCAGGGAATTACAAGCAAGTATCTGTGCGCCTCCTTCAGGATCTTCCTCACTCATATTCTCACTCATTCACTCTCTCACTCACATTCATGAGACTGAGCACTGTGTTGCTTTTCTCCTAACTCCCACGCCTCACTGTGTGTGGGGCCTGCTTAGGATTCTCTCTCTCTCCCTTCCTCCCTCCCTACCTCTGCCATTCTCCTGCTTGCTCGCTTGTGCACTCTAATTCTAAAAAAAAAATTTTTTTAAAGGTAACAAATTCAGGAAAAAAAATCATAGGGAATATTTTGTATCTTTTCTTTTAATGTTCATTTAAAGAGCCAGGAACAGGGGGAGAAAAAAGTATACAAGGTCTCCCTGAACCTTAAGCTCTACTTTCCAGAGGTTTTGTTGACATGCTCTCAGGCATTCCTTAAATAATCAAGACAAGTAAAAATCTATGTTTTGACATTAGAGATTACATTGATTCAGACTTTGTTGGTTTGGGCTTTGTTTTCCCCTGCCTTTGAGAGGGTATAGCGCTTGGGTGTGAAAATTTGTATATACTTTTTTGAGGGCTGAAAAATTTGAGAAGATGTACTTACATGTAAAACTGTATCAGAGAGTTATTAATATGAACATTTACTAAATTCAAAGCAAATTTAAGCTGTTCCAATGTTACTTAGCAATTAAAAGTTTCTCAGGTGCTGATTTGAGATTATCTTCATAGTCTGTTTATTAATATAGATTAAACTTAAATCCAGAGGAATCTTCCAGCCTAGCAGTTGCTGCCTCATGATAACATTTTTATTAACTGCAGTAAGCTGTTATTATTTACAAACAAGTTCAGATTCTCAGAAAGTAGCTATGTGCTTCTTACACAGTTAACTAGTAAATACCTTTGAAGACAAACATGTAACTTCTCATTGTTTATTTTGCTCAGTATCCTCTCTTTGGGTACAGTACCAAAAAGCCATAGCTAGATTCCCTTGTATACCCATCAAAGGTTAAGACCCTAGAACCTTGGTAATCACACCATGACCCTTTCTTTTAATGTGTTTCAAACACAAAATATTTGAATTTGGTGTGTGTGGGGGGGAGGAATGATTTTACAGTATTTGTCTGAGCCACCTCTATAGGGAGGCATTCACTGATTCATTATTTCAACAAATATTTACAGGGTACATGCTATACCCTAGGCACTATTAGGGCTAAGATAAAGCATCTGATAATCTTACTGAGAATGACATTGAGCAGGGTTCCTTTCTATGAAACGTACTAGTTATGTTGTTCTCAGTGTATTGTTATGGGCAAGATGGGACAATGGTCTCAATCTTTTTTTTTCAAACTGGTATTCATGAATATTTTAAAGCTAAAAAAAAGCAGTGTTGTGGTTTCCTTTTAGTGATCATCCATTAATGTGTTTTTAAAAAATATTTTGTCTTTTATTGTTTCCTAGTTTTCAAAGGCAAGTTCTTGTTTTGTATTTGACAACAAGGGCCACAGTGGCCCATACAGAGACTCGCTTGGGTACCATGAAATTATGAGAAATAAATATGAACTGTGAAATGCATAAAGCCTGTGCATTCTCTTTCTTTATTTCCATTAATGTGCCATGAAATAGTCAATCACATATTCTTTTATTCTATAAATTGGAAAATACTGAATAATTCAACAGCTTTGAAATTTCAGAACTTCATTCAATGGAGTAGCTGTAGTCCCTGATCTCTATTTTAATATGCTGCCAGTTATTTCAAGTCATAATAGCACAATACAGGGCAGAGATGAATATCATTCACTCAGTTGTTTCCTTGAATGGCTTCGGGGTATGAAGTAAGCTATACTACATCACTGTCCTAATAATGAGATAGTTCTGCTGGATAAACAAGCTCCCCACAGGCCCTACCTGCTGATGGGACCCACTGAACCAAATATTTAACACTTCACAGAGGCTCCTCCTTCCCATTCTTCAATACTGCATGCATCACTTTCAAGAGAAAATTTGATGCAAAGAAGTAGAAAATTGAGCTACTGACTCCTGGGTTCGTTGTTACAATCCAGCTTAGTAAGAAAGCCTCAACTCAATTTCTGGGTCCTGTGAGATAACAGAAGTTTCAAAATTCCCAATAAGATTGTGGAAATCTAAATTCTCATTCCATCTGCAATTTACACAGGGAATTTAGTGAAATCAGTCCACCCACAGAAACCACTGAAACAAAGCATAGAGTTAGAAAAGTGCTTATTCACTTGCTTGAAAAATTCACTAAAAAAAATCGACTCATGCAGAAAATGGAAACTGTTTTATTCGAGTGTTTAAAAGATGACACCACTGTTGTAAAAGCACTTCTTCCACCATTAGCATGAGGTCTCGTGTGGTAGGGGAAAAAAAAAAACAGCTCAGAAAGAGTGCTATGATAGTTTTCATGTGCAAGGATGTTAGAACACCAAGTTTGGTTGAGTTGTACATAAATATAATTTTTGCATGTGTGTGTGGGGAGGGTGCTGGTTTTCCCCCTATGTTCATTGTCATAATGTTAACAAAGTTATTTATGGTCCTGTAGCTTTCTTCCATGAACTGTACAACAGAATGGTGTCAAAAGCATGCTCTTTATAGTCAATAGTTCATGTACATTACTCTCATAATGGAACTAAATGCCCTAAGTGCTGGCAGACAATCATGAACAGAGTCCTATGACAGCGTTAAATTTTCCTAGCTTAGTCAAAAAATAATTTCATGGGGGCATCCAAGAGATGGGTTTTATGATTACTCATGAAATCAGCAATGATGATTCTAAGAAGCGAGAAAAGGCAAGCTAGCAGTGTGAGTAGTGAAATGATGAGGTATATGTGGAAAAGACAACACACAAAGAGAAGCTTAGGAAAAAGAGATCATGAGACCCATTAGTGAAAGATCCAGAAACCAAAGAAAGTCCCTAGAGCTTAACTTGTGACTTTTTTTTAGTTCTGAATCTAATCCCACACATCTTTTAACACTTTTTTTGTTGTGTAAAGCATAACAAAATACTTTGTAAAGTAATTTGAATGGGTTCTGAACTTTGCACCTAAAAAAAGTCTCATTAAATATTTTCATATTGGGATTGTACCACGAGAAGCAAGATTTCATTTTCTGCTTTATTCATTAACATTATTTAATACAAATCATTTTTTCAATACAATTTATAAAGGCTATTGCTAGTGGCTGCATATATATTCACACTATAAATGTATCACAGTATTATTAGGTATTCAATTTGTTTTAACTTTCATTTTAATATACAGGACCATGACCTATGTCATTTTACATGCATTTTCTTTGAATTTCTGATTTTGCCTTGAGCTTGAATATCTAAAGGAGGATTACTGGGTCAAAGGGTATCATGTGTTTTGCCAAATTGTTTCCAAAAGTTTAAGCCAATTTATAATCCTATATGCAGTGTATATGAGTATCCAGTTCACATCATCATTGCTACATGAACTATGTTTCTATACCACTACATTCTCCATTCAGTGCCCAATCCACTCCTTTCATACCTGCTTGTAAATCCACAAACAGTGATGGTCCTGAAGAGATGTTTTCCAGTGTAACTGTTTTTGTATACTTTTCCTTCAGTTTCCAAGTATACAGTGATGACTTGGAATCTAAATATTCATTTGTGCTCCTCTTTGGTGGTTTCAAAAACTTTCATCCATTTATTAATCTTCATAGGCCCTAAATGCAGTGACTTTTTATTAATGGTGTTTGCTGAAGAAAAGAGGGCTTGCTGTGTTCTGTCTTACTGTGTGCCTCACCTCAATCTGGCAGAGCAAAACTGATGATCCCTTCTAATACTATTAACCTTTATTGTTAATTAAAACATCTTGATATCGGAGGTGCCTGGGTGGCTCTCTCAGAAATAAATAAAACATTAGAAAATTAAAAAAATAAAACATCTTGATGTTTATCATATTTCATTAGCATACATCAATAAACAACTTTTTAAACCTTTTATTTATTTATTTTGATATTTATTTATTAATATAATTTATTGTCAAATGGGCTTACATATAACACCCAGTGCTTAAATCTTTAAACTTATACAGTCATATAAGAAGACAAATAAGAAAAATTATTCCACATTTTCTCTTTTCCTGAGCATTTTCATATAACAAATAAATCTAAAACTTAAACAAAAGTCAAACCTTGAAAAACAAATGAATCCTATTTCAAGAGAGGTGAATGAAAATCAGCTTATCACTCTACAATAATGACAAATTAAAGTATTCGTGAATTAATATAATTTATAGGCTTTTTAAAGAATATTTATATTTGAGAGAGAGAATGAGAGGGTGCAAGCATGAGCAGGGGAGAGGCAAAGACAGAGGGAGAAGCAGAATCCAAAGCAGGCTCCGCGCTCCAAGCTGTTAGCACAGGGTTCAACGTAGGGCTTGAACTCATGAACTGCAAGATCATGACCTGAGCTGAAGTAGGACCCTTAACCAACTGAACCCAGGAGCCCTTCATTAATTAATATAATTTAAAGATAAGTATTTATTTTAAATTCTGAAATCCATATATACTTGCAAATGCTAACTATGTCACTTATTATTTTGATCTCTCTGAAATTTTTTTTTAAATGTTTTATTTATTTTTAGGAGAGAGAGAGACAGCGCGAGTAGGGGAGGGTCAGAGAGAGAGGGAGTCACAGACTGAAACAGGCTCCAGGCTCTGAGCTGGCAGTCAGCACAGAGCCCGGCCTTCGGGCTCGAACCCACGAACCGTGAGATCATGACCTAAGCGAAAGTCGGACGCTTAACCGACTAAGCCACCCGGGCGCCCCAATCTCTCTGAAAATTTGATCTCTTTCTCTTTCTAGCATCGAAGAAAATGTCTAACATCTTTAGGACAAAACAGTCCATTAACAAATTATCTTCTTGTTTATGCTTCACATACCTGTCAGTTCATTTAAAAGGTTGTACCTTAATTAGAGGCACATGGACTTGAATTACTGAAACAGTGTAAAGTTCTAAAGTCATGAACTTCTCATGAGGGATCCGTGTTTATAGTATACTCTCAGACTAGCCTCATTTGGATCCACTGATTCCAAACTCAATGAACTTGTTAATGCTCATATTTTTCCACTACATGTCCCTCACTGGAACAACTGTGCAGAGGCACAGGGGAGCTGGGAATAGTGCCCTCAGATCACTCTGAGGAATCACTGTTCCCTTCCTTTCAGAACAAACCAGAGCCTGTTTGGATATACCAGAGACTCAAATCCCCGGTGCACAAAACAGGCCCCTTTTGTTCTATGTCTTATTTGCCCTCAGTAAGAAAGGAACAAAGTAGATGGAGTATAAAAGTTCTTAAGTTAATTCTAAGGAAAAAATAGGAATGAAGGTACTGCGGAACTTGGCACAAAGCTGATTTCAACCTTAGGAACCTGAAGTTGAAAGACAACAGTGATGCACGGATTTACTTCTATGTCTTTGTTCACTGTGCATGTTTGGAGGGTGTAAGGCTAGAAGCCATAAGGAGGAAACCACACAGCAAATGCATTCCCATGGTTCTGGCACATGGTTATATTCTCAACCTTAACTGTTTAAGTAAAGCCATTGAATTTGATATGGAATATGGTATGAGTTAGTGTGCTTTCTCTCTTTCTGTACACACACACACACACACACACACACAAACCTAGACATTTTCTTCAGTCCAAAGAGTCACATATATTGTTTATGTTTATTTCACATTCACTGAAACACAAACATTCTACTGCAATAGCAATCTTGAATTGAATCTCTTATTGAACTATATTTTAAACAAGCAAAAGAAATGGAGATAAACAGTAGTTTTAAAGAAAACTACTAGGAACAATATCAATTTGATCTCCATGAAAACTTGCTCTACATTCTCTTAAAGAGATAAAACATGACATTCAAAACTTGGTTCTGAGATAGATTCCCTTTGTGTATAAAATGAAGGCATTAAAATCTCTACTACATGCTTCGATATTCAGTGTGATTACAATGTATAACTAAATTATCGTCTTGATATACAATCATAATTGCATACTATGCGTCTCTTTCATACTATGGACAGTCCTTGATACAGTCTTATTCTTCCTCCAGCATCCTACTGTGCTAGGTGACTATTGTAAAATGTAGAAGAACAATTGCTAAATTGATAGAAATTAAAAATAACAAAAACCCAAAATAAATGCAATACTTTGGGACTAATCCACCCAACTATGACTGAATGAATTTAAGGGAAGTTGCTTCTTGCATATCCAGCATTAATGGACATGTCATATTTCAAAAAAAAAAAAAATACTGAATTGTAGTTCATTTCCAACTGAAGAGCTCTGATTTATAGATACATGTTAAGTCTCGTTTATTTAAACTTGTATGAAGAATTGAAAACTGTGCAGCTTAGACTCCATTGAATACACAGTAAACAATAGGTAACAACAGTTTGACAAAAGAAAATCAATGAAACCAAAAGTTAGTTCTTTGAAAAGATCAATAAAATTGATAACACTCTAGCAAGGCTAACCAAGAAAAAGAGTCTGATAAAAACTACAGTATAATTATTAGCTAGACTGCTTTGTGTTTTATAAGCAACTACATGTACAGTAATTGAGAATCTAGTTCCTGAGAACAGAACATATTTTTTCAATGGTTAGGTCAATATTATATTATAAAATACATTGATATTTAAAAATTATATATTTATATAAGAAGAAATATAGTATAGTATATATTCCTACTCTTTTTAGAGGTCTATTAAAAAGTGTCTACCACAGCCAGAACAAAACAAGACACCCAAGTCCTGCCTTATCTCTTGCACCCTCCCTCTTCTAAGAATGCTCACTTGGAGGGGCGCCTGGGTGGCTTAGTCGGTTAAGCGTCTGACTTTGGCTCCGGTCATGATCTCACAGTTCGTGGGTTCGAGCCCTGCATCGAGCTCTGTGCTGACAGCTAGCTCAGAGCCTGAAGCCTGTTTCAGATTCTGTGTCTCCCTCTCTCTCTGACCCTCCCCTGCTCTTGCTGTCTCTCTCTCTCTCTCTCTCAGAAATAAATAAAATATTAAAAAGCAAAAAAAAGAATGCTCACTTGGAGAGAGAACTGTGACAAGTGTCAGTCTGGGACCCCAGATGGCTTCAGAACACTTAAAAGAGAATAGCGTCATCGAACTTCCCCCAGTGCTTCACTACTGAAAATGTACATTAGTTATGAAACATCCAGGTACACAAAAATACTAACATACATACTACACAGACCATGAAGAGAATATGCCATCCACTACCAAGAAGTCCTTAAAAGAAGAAAATTCTGGTTCCTACCTCCATTAAAATCACAGTAAGCTTAGGGGGGAAAAAAAGCATGCTTTTGACTAAAGTACATTTTGAAGCCAATTTGTGCTGAGAATGTCAACACAAAATAACATATATACTATAAGCAAAAAAATGCCATGAGCAAAGGATAAAATGGAAATTTTATCGTTTTCATGAATGTGTATAAAGAACTAGAGAACAAAGAGTATGGGTATGTGTCTAAAGTAAACTTAGCCCGTATGTGATTGATTACTTTAAAAGATTATTTTTTAATGTTTATTTTGAGACAGAGAGAGAGGGTGCACATGGAGCCAGTGAGTGTGTGAGGGGAAGGGGGAGAGAGAAAAAAAAAGGAAGAGAATCCCAAGTCGGTTCTATGCTGTGAGAGCAGAGCCTGGTACAGGCCTTGGTCTCATGAACCATGGGATCATGACCTGATGACCTGAGTCAAAATCAAGAGTTCAAATGCTCAACCAACCCAGGCGTCCCTACTTTAAAAGATTTTAGAAACCCTGAACAGCATTATTTTCCTGTTCTTCCCTAATATCAGAACATTTTTAATATGGAGATATAGTACTTTACAAAACAAACAAACAAACAACAACAACAAAAAAAAAACAGCACATTGTCTGTTTTAACCTTGCTCTAAAGGAAGGTGGGGGGAAATGACTAAGATTATAAGCAAAAAGGAATTAATACTAGTGAGTCAATGCTAGGGTAATTTTAACAAAGAGCAAATACTTACTCACTGGACTATCTCTCAGTTCCTCCTCCTCCAGTGTTTTTTCTATCCCTAGCCTAAGAGTGATGGTTGGATGTGATAAGGAGACTTAATGTCTTTCTACCTCAGGTAAAACTACAAACTTGACTTATCCCTGTAATATAAGCCTATGATTTGACTAGGGATTATTTTATTTCAATTCTGTACTTTGTACATCATGCCTGGATCTGTTGAAGGACAGTCAGAGTCAAAGTAGACATGTATTTTTGGAACAACCAAGCTTTGTGATCTGGATTCTCCCTTATTATTGGGAGAGAATATCTTCACTGTTCTGAGAATTATTTTTTTTCAAGTTTTTATTTACAGTCCAGTCAGTTAACATACAGTGTAATATTAGCTGAGAATTATGTTACAGACAACTGAGATACAAAGATCTGTGCTTCTGTCTCTTCATAGTAACTGGGTACTGACTAGTTTCCTACGGCATTCCCAGTTTAAGTTCACTAAAGTGACTGCAGGTAGGGCAAAATAATAAAGCCAATATGATTAGTAACAAAAGCACAATATTCAACCCTTCCTTTCTTATTTACTTCTTTCCATATATAAAAAGAATAAAATATATTTCTGCCCCCAAAGAGCTCACTTTTTAATGGGAGGAATGAACACATAACCAGATAGATGTAATACAAGATGATTTGTTACTAATGGTGATACAATATGAACAGAATATTTTGGGACCACTGATAACACAAAAAGGTCAGTGATGTCTAATTTTACTATATGTTCCTGAGCATATGGTAGAGAAAATAAGATCTCTAAGTTGATGCTAAATTACTCATCATCAAAAACTTATATTCAGAACTGTTTCATCTTTTGATAAAAGGCATCTGATTTCATTTTAACATAAGTCTTAGACTTTATGTGATTCAGTTATTCTGAGAAAAAAGTCAACCTGAGTTATATTTCTGACTGCTCTAACTAATGAACCTGTTGGACACTGCATCAAGATTTTGAAGCAGGTATTTCCACAGTTAAAATATTAATGAAAGGAAAAGAAGCACGGGTTGTTTCTCACAAACTCATGTGGATGGGAAAAGGTTCCATCTCTAATAATCAATACTAAGGAAGTTAAAACCATGAGGTTGATGATGATGATGATGATGCTTTTGTCAAGTGAAAACAGAATGACAATACAATAGAGACTGTGGTGGAAAATGGCACATTTTTACACTGAAGAGGTAGTAATTGCCTACTTATTTATATCATAACAGAATTTCATTTTTTCACTCACTCAACAAATATTTAATGAATTCCCATTAGAACAACAATAATAGTAACTACTATACTGAAAACCTATACTGTAACATTATGCTAATAATTGTATATGAATAATTTCATCAAATTCTTAGAAAATCCTTTATGTTAGGTGTTATGTTCGTCTTACATTTGTACCCAAGGATAGATGATAGGTCTTATTATTATTATGTTTGTTCGTCTTACATTTGTACCCAAGGATGGATGTTAATGCACGTCAGAGCCAGGACACAAACCAGATAATCTGAATCACTAAAATCCAAGGTGTCAGACAATAGATTTAGAATATAAGATACACAGTGGTAAATAAATCTGACACAGTAGTGACCTTCACAGAGTTATATCTAGTTGTGAAGAGAGATATATATCAAATAAACTAACAAATGCATCTGTAATAGTATTAAACAGTGAAAAAAGTACACCAACGAAAAGAACAGTACTATGTGAGGTATGAATAGGTACTTTATATTAGGGAGTTGGGGAAGGCCTCTATAAAAAAGGAACATTAAAATTGACCACTGAAGAGTAAGAAAAAGCCAGACATGGAAAGTGCAGGAAGAAGAGCCTTCCAAACAGATGAAACAGAATGTGTAGGAAGTTTTACTTGCTTTGTAGTTCTGGGAGTTATAGAGTCATACTTAGAGAGGTAGATAATATGTAGATTATATTAAGAAATGTGGATTTTATTCTTAGTGCAAGAGAAATCACTGCAATTAGGAGAGAAAACTTAATGGCAGATTAGAAGGGCAAGAAGTGGGTGTGTGGAAGAGGAAGAAAGCTGCAAGCCAGGTTTCTGAATTGAGCAACTGGGTGGATAATGGTGCCATTTACTGAATTGAGGAGGTCTGAAGGAATAGCCTATCAGCCAGGAAGATCAAGAAATTAGCTTAGGGCATAGAAGTGGTTGCAATCTTTTTGAAAAGTTAGAAAAAAGCATTTGTATAGAGCCTAAAGGGTTATCTTTTGACCTACAATTTAGCCTCAATAAATAATTCAAACACTAAAGATGCTATCTGTCCACAGATGATTGTAGTTAAAATACCAAAGCAATCTGAAAGGCAACAAGGGGGAATGATGCAAGGACATGCATTTACAGGTATTAAAACCACACTTAAGTTTTTTTAAGTTGGAGAAAAACTTTATAGCACTTTAATAAAATAAACATTTATTTATGTATTATAATACACATTCTATTTCTTTATTATGTGTTTTAAGTATTTACACAC
>JAESUZ010004538.1:0-52500 GCA_017311185.1 Proteles cristata cristata
TAACCATTTTTGCTTTTGTTTTTACCTGACTGTCCTATTAGGAACACTGATAACATTAATTAAGTGGTGTTAAAAGTCAAATCACTATTCCCAGCTACCATTTGACAAGAATCATTTTGTAATTTCCTCTGGAAAATTAGAATCAGGTTCAAACTTAAAGATGTTTTATAGGGTGAGGCACAGAACAGCCTACACTGGGAAAAATTCAGGGGCAGGCATGTAAATGCAAGCAAAACAGGCAATTTCAAAGAAAGAAATTATAACCTCAAGGCTAAGGTAACGGCATAATACAGGAAATTCCAAATGCAAGTTCTCTCTCTCTACAATTGTGGCCTTACAGTGGGGTTGCCCATCAACCCGCCACCCTCTACCCTAGCAAAAATTAAAAGTCATGTAGTTGTGGTTGTTGTTATTTTAAGTATCTCATTTTCATATCAAAATGCAAGACCAAAAACCATTAACTCATGCAATATTTTAAAAACATCTTTCTTTTAGAAGATGTGTCAGGAATTTCTAATGTATTCTGTATTACATCTATCATAGACATCATAAAAGAGTAAAATCAAAGAATTTCAGAGTTAAAACCCAGATATCACATAGTCTACGATTTTCATTTCTCAAAAGTCCACAGAACTTCAGTAATTTCCCTGAAATCAAGTACCTAGTTAGTGGATACATCAAAAGTAATAATCATACACAATTTTGTTACCTGGACACTGTTGGACACTGGTCCAACAGAGCACACTGAAAATCCTTATTTTATAGGAATCATACTTTGCCTGACAGCCAAATATTTCAGTTTTTAAGTGTCTGCTGATTCAGAATTATAATAGTTTTCATTTAAATAAAATAAAACAACTCTCAGCAAATTCAAACTACAGAAAAATGGATAAAGATATTGCATAGTACAAACTACATTTTACAAACCACATTATAACAGTCCAAGTGTATAATAATCAAACAGCATCACATATCATTAAATTTTCAACATTTCAAAATAGAAGATTAAAACACTCTGGATACACAGGGGTCATCACTTTGTTTGTTTGTTTGTTTGTTTTAGGGGCCATCACTTTGAATGGCTAGTTCCTTGATCTTGCCTTTAAATTCATGCAATTCAGTCAATCATAATGCTTCCTCCTGCTGTAATAAAAATATGCCTCAGAAAACTATTTTTTTAAAACTGACAAACACGAAATATTCCCAAGTCATATCTGTGAAATAATTAGTGCATCATCAGGTTTCTATTAAACCTGATCCTGGAAAAAATATATCCGATGTTGTTTTTCATTTTCTAAATCAGATTCTGATCGACACATACGTTTTTGAATTACAAGGAAGAGTTTTTGACTTCATACTGTGGCAAGAAAGTAAATCATCCGAACTACTTGATATTTCCTGTTTGTTGGTTATTATTGGCTTTTGTTTGTTTGTTTACTTTGTATTATCTTGTTTTCAATATCTTCCCAGGCAACGGAACACTAGCTACTACCTGAGCAATTCAGTAAGAATGAACTTAGGATAGTATCGCTCAGCATTATACAAAAAACTCTCATTTCAGCTATTTCATTCTCTAAACTTTGGCTGAACCACACTGACTGTTACTTTGCCGAGGAAGCGACTGCCAACTTATCCACAGGCACATACACACAGACAAACCACAATATGGAGAATGTCAGCCGTTACTCCTAAGAATATCTGCGCTAAAGTATGTGCTGAGTAATGAGGAGTTATTCAGTAAGTTCAGATACATGTAGAGTTAGAATAGGCCTTCAGAGATAAAGAATCAACCGATACAATAATTGACTCAGACAAGAGTTAAGAAAGTCAACACTGAGTATATTACATGTTCTTCATCAAAACTAAAATAAAACAATATTCTGGGAGTTTCATAAAGCCTACTTATTTAAAAATCCTAAATAATCCTAGATAACAAATTCAAGCTTACCATGAACCTTTACAAATAAGTAATGGGCTTCAGGGAAATCAGAACCTCTAAGAGGGTTATAATCTTTCAGATGCTGGCTTCAAAATGGAAAACTTACAACTTGTGCTTGCCCTCAAAATTTAGTTATAACTTAGGGTGAGCCACTTCCTTATAACTTTGTTTAGTTGACAATGAAAGGATAATTAAGGATAATAAAAGATCTTTTTTCTTGACAACCTTAAATACTTCCAATTTTGAGAAACAGATTTTTAAAAGTCCAAGATCTTTCATGCTAATTTCACTGCCCACTGAAATACCAGGCCAGATGCAAATGCTATTTTGGAACTCTGTATATGGAAAAGAGGTCAAACATTATTATAAAGGGCTTCCTCAGAGGAACAATGAAAAGAAATAACACATGTCAATTAGTACAGGATTCACAGTGTTCTGTGCATGCCCTGTATTATATTACACTCTGTAGTAGGCAATTTCCTTCAAGATTCAATAAAATAAAACAATACTTCCATTGTTACCGTGGCATTCTTTGACCTCCTTAATTACTGAGAGTTGATTAATCTGATATATCCTTCTCTGTATGTTTTAAAGCATCCTTCTAATCTATAGAATATGTAAGAACTTTTGACTTATGAATATATTTAATTTTTATTATATTTGTAATAATTTAATACATTAATTTATATTATTAATATTTATTATAAGTGCTTGGAAATGTGAAGAACAAAAATGAAGAGGATGAATCACCTCTGTTTCCAAGGAACTTACAATGTAGTTTGGAGAAAAGGGCTCACATATAAGCACATGGCACATGTTTGCCCACACAGAGAGAAGTAAATTACAACAACATCAAGGTACAGTGGAAACAGTTATGCAAACCCAAATGAGACTTTCTACAAAAGTAAAAAGGCCCTATACTCTTTAAAAATGTCAATGCCATGAAAGATAAAACCTAAAAACTGCTCTAATAAAGAAAATTAAAAATACATGTCAAAAAAAAGGTCCTATCCCCTAATCCTTGGATTGGGGGAAAAATAGCTATAAAATTCATACTGGAAAATAGGCAAAATTTGAATATGGACCATAAACTCGATAATAATATAGTATTGAGTTCGATAAATATACTATAGTCATGTAAAAGAGTACCTTTGCTCTTAAAAGAAACATGCAAGGAGCACCTTGGTGGCCTAGTCAGTTAAGTGTCCAACTTCAGCTCAGGTCATGATCTCACAGTTTAGGAGTTTGAGCCCCACAACAGGCTCACTGCTGTCAGCACAGAGCCTGGTTGGGATCCTCTGTCCCGCTCTCACTTTGTCCCCATCCCACTCACTCATGCTCTTTCTCTCTTCTCTCAAAAATAAATATACATTAAAAAAATTTTTTTAAAAAGAAAGAACCAGGCTAAAGTATTTAGGGTGAATAGTAACAGCCTTCGCAATTTACTAGCAAATGGTTCTGAACAAAAGCATAATAATAAGTATGTATGTGCATATTTAAGAAAGAGGAAGTGTGGCAAAACAGTAACGGTGGGTAAAACTAAGTGGATGTCATATGGCAGTTCAGTACACCACACTTGCCCCTTATCTGTGCGCTTGAAATTTTTTTTCTAAAATCGTTTAATTTAATGAACATTTAAGCTAAAAAAGACCTTAGAAACTATCTAATTCAGTCTTAGACCTAACTTTACAAATGAAGAAAGAGACCTGACAATTTGGGATATATGATTACTAGCATATAGCAGTGGTCTTCTAACTTTTTAGTGTGTGCCTGATTAGGAAAGCATTTGGGCAGGCACCCCATCAATATATGTATTTTAATTATTTTATGACTTCAATTTGGGTATTAATTGATTTTGTACATTATAAAACTTTGCAAATATTTTTATCTCATCCTAGTTAATTTTTTTTTATGTGTAAAGTTCTAATATTTTCTTTGTGCACCATGGTGGAGCATCCTTGCATCCTCTCTCCCTCCCCCTACCTTGGTGAACATATGGCATAGATAATTCTAATCACAAAAGAGGCATATATAATATGTATAGATAGAATGTTGCAAACGGTCTGACTAAAGTGGCATCTGAAGCACTGTGGGGCTTAGATGGGTAAATAGAGAGAAGAGAAAGGCAGAGGGGCCAGACTGAATAAAGACACACAAAAGTCAAAGAAGTAAAAAATAAAATAAAAATAAAATCACAACAGTTTTGGCAATTCATACAGAGGAGCAGTGACACAAAGTGTTAATAGACAGATTGGTGATGGACTGTGAAAGGAGGAAGGACATAAATAGGTAATGAGAAACTTTTAAAAGTTTAGAGTAAGAAGTGTCTTGAAACCAGCAATGTTTACAATTAATAATTAATATCTGTCACTGTCTTACAAAATTAGTTCAGGAAGATACATAAGTTATTACTGTATTATTCATCAGGAATTGCTATAACTTCAGAATCAAAGTAATTCTTTAATGAAAACTTCATTCTGCCTAATATTTTTAGTTGCCTAAATTACAGCTGACTCTTAAATAATACGGGTTTGAAATGAATGGGTCCCCCTATATGCAGACTTTAAAAAAAAATGTTTTTAACATTTATTTATTGTTGAGAAACAGAAAGAAACAGAGCATGAGCATGGGAGGGGCAGAGAGAGGGGAAGACAGAATCTGAAGCAGGCTCCAGGCTCTGATCTGTCAGCACAGACCCCGATGCAGGGCTTGAACCCACGAGCGGTGAGATGATGACCTGAGCCTACGTCGGACGCTCAACCGACTGAGTCACCCAAGAACCCCCATGCAGACTTTTTTCAATAGATGCAAGACAGTACTATAAATATATTTTCTCTTATGATTTTCTTAATAACAGTTTTTTTTTACTCTAGCTTACTTTATTGTAAGGATACAGATGTAATCCATATAATATGTAAAATATGTGCTAATTGAGTATGTTATCTGTAAGGCTTCTAGTCAACAGTAAGCTATCAGTAGTTAAGTTTTAGGGAAGTCAACATCCCCAAAAGCAAGGGAATCAAGAGCAAAAATAAACTGTTGGGACCTCCTCAAGATTAAAAGCTTCTGCACAGCCAAGGAAACAACCCAGAAAATTAATAGGCAACCAACGAATGGGAAAAGATAGTTGCAAATGACATATCAGATAAAGGGTTGATATCCAGAATCTACAAGGAACTCACCAAACTACACGCCCGAAAACAAACAACCCAGTGAAGAAATGGGCAGAAGATATGAACAGACACTTCTCCAAAGAGGACATCCAGATGGCCAACAGACACATGAAACGATGCTCAGCATCGCTCCTCATCAGGGAAATACAAATCAAAACCACACTGAGATACCATCTCACGCCAGTCAGAGTGGCTAAAATGAGCCAATCAGAGAACTCTAGATGCTGGCGAGGATGTGGAGAAACGGGCACCCTCCTACACTGTTGGTGGGAATGTAAACTGGTACAGCCCCTCTGGAAAACAGTGTGGAGGTTCCTCAGGAAACTAACAATAGAACTCCCCTATGACCCAGCAATAGCACTGCTAGGAATTTACCCAAGGGATACAGAAATGCTGAGGCATAGGAGCACATGTACCCCAATGTTCATAGCAGCACTCTCCACAATAGCTAAAACATGGAAAGAGCCTAAGTGTCCATCAACAGATGAATGGATCAAGAAGATGTGGTTTATCTATACCATGGAGTACTACATGGCAATGAGAAACAATGAAATCTGGCCATGTGTAGCAACATGGATGGACCTTGAGGGTGTTATGCTGAGCGAAATAAGTCAGGCAGAGAAGGACAAATATCATATGTGTGCACGTATAGGAGGATTAGGAGGAGCTTAACAGAGGACCAAGGGGGAGAAGAAGGGCGGAAATGGTGGGGGAAAGGGAGAGAGGCAAACCATGAGAGACTCTTGAATGCTGACAAAAACTGAGGACTGGTGGATGTGGGGGGGAGGAGGGGTGGGCATGGAGGAGGGCACTTGTGGGGATGAGCACTGGGTGTTATGTGGAAACTAATTTGACAATAAACTATTTGTAAAATAAATAAATAAATAAATAAAATAAAATAAATGGATAAGTGCTGTGTCTAAAAAAAAAAAAAAAAAGTTTTAGGGAAGTCAAAAGTTAAGTGCAGATTTTTGAAAGCAGGGGTCAGTACCCCTAAACTCCACATTGTTCAAGGGTCAACTGTGTATCACTATAGAGCTGGGTTGTTTTCCATCCACCAAGGTGATTTTCCATCAAGAGATATACCTAGCGATTTTCAGCACAGACCATTGTTTTGTCATTGCTATTCCAAATTGCCAGCTGGTCACACTTTTTCCTCCAAAATATAAAAAAAGCAAATAGCTGATATGATATGCTTATTACTATAATTGAGAACTTTAAGTGTTTGTTTATTTTTGAGAGAGGGCAAGTGGGGGAGAGGCAAAGAAGGGGGATGGAGAATCTGAAGCAGGCTTTGTACTGACAGCACCAAGAGCAATGTGGGGCTCAAACTCACGAACTGCAAGATCATGACCTGAGCTGAAGTCAGATGCTCAATCAACTGAGCCACCCAGGCTCTCTCAATTATACTGAGAACTTTTTTTAAAAATTAGGGACTAAAGCTCTGTAGGGTCATCTTAAATCATTGCAGAGCTTTAAAAATCAAGTTTAAGTATCTCTTAAGTATCATTATATATAGAAAGCAAAAATCATTCCTACTGTCAGCTATTTCATAATTTAGGTGATAGTTTGCAGTAGGAAAATACTAACAAATTTGTATTTATTTTCTGCATTGATACATGTTAGTGCAGAGCTGTCCAAATGGTGTCATTGAACCTTAGCATAAACTCATTATTTTCTTTTACTCACAAAGATGTCAACATAAGGGGCCTATATAAATTTCATTTTTTTTTTAATAAACAGACCAATGAGTTCTGAACTTTCATAACTGATAAATTTAGCACAATATATGAACTACAAAAATAATCCTATCATTCAACTTAGTTTAGACTCTTACTTTAACCATTATATTGCTTAGTTCTCATTTCTCACTTGTAATAAAACACAATAGTTAACTTCCCCAAATTATTTTGGAAATTAGTTGCTTAACCAATACCATGTAATAGTAATAAACAGTTTCAATGGATTCATCCTTATTTTAGTAATAATTTGGTTTAAGAGAACACACTGAGAAGAATCAGCAAAACAGAGGCTTTATCAAGAAAGAAAAAAAAGGATGGGGCGCCTGGGCGGCTTAGTCGGTTAAGCGTCCAACTTTCGCTTAGGTCATGATCTCGCGGTTCGTAGGTTCGAGCCCCGCGTCGGGCTGTGTGCTGACTGCCAGCTCAGAGCCTGGAGCCTGTTTCAGAGTCTGCGTTTCCCTCTCTCTCTCTCTGACTCTCCCCTGCTCACAGTCTCTCCCTCTCTCTCTCTCTCTCCTAGAAATAAATAAAAATATTTAAAAAAAAAAAAAAGAAAGAGAAAAAAGGAAAATATTAATATTTAGATAAAGATTGAGACGGTCTACTAGAATTAAAAAATAAAACTTGCTGTTCCTTTTTTTATTGTTATCATCGTAGCTGTACAGAGCCTCTATTCAGAGTGAAAGATGGGTGCTAGATGCTCAGAGTGTAATAATTTCCTTTATAAAATGATCTTCTCCTTTGATAACATTCCAGCAACTCTGTAAAATCAAAGATAACAGGCGACATGTGGGTCTCCTCAATAATATATATGTTGTTATATTTATGTTTATATTAGGTTTATAATATGGCAATGTATATATTAAGTGATATTGCTTTTGCTGTTGAATTGTAGTTTTAACACCTCTTTACAATATTTCCTTTTTGAGTTAAGATACAATTTTATTGAGCTATGAAAAACTGCAAATATTTAAAAAGTATATTTGATAAGCTTTGAATTACATATATACATGCAAAATGATCACCATAATTAAGATAGTGAAAATATCAATTACCCCAATAGTTTCTTTTTGTCTGTGTAATCCCTTCCTCTTCCCTACTCTCATCCCTAGACAACCACTAATCTGCTATCACTATACAGTAGTTTTTATTTTCTATAATTTTAAACAAATAAAATAATACAGTATGTACTCTTGTTTTTTTGTTTGTCTTCTTTCATTCAGCCTAATTATTTTAAGAGCTGTCCATGTTGCTGCCTGTGCCAATACTTAGTATTTTTTTCATTGTTGAGTGGTATTCCCTTGTATGGATACACTACAGTTTGTTTATCCATTCACTTGTTGATGGACACTTGGATAGTTTCAAGTTTGAAACTATTACAAAATAAGACTACTATGATATTCATGTACAAGTCTTATATGGAAATATGCTTTTAATTCTCTTGGGTGAAAAATTAAGTAGAATGGCTGGACCATATGCTAGGTGTATTTTTAACATTTAAGAAATTGCCAGAGAATAGAGTGGTAGTTACCAGGGACACAGGGTAGGGGATATAGGGAGATATTAGTCAAAAGGTTCAAACTTCTGCTTAAAAGGTTAGCAAGCTCTGAGGATTTAATACACACCATGATGATAACAGCTAATAATGCTATATTATATACTTAACACTAGCTAAGAGAGTAGATTGTAAATGTTCTCACCAAAAAAAGGAAATGCTAATTTTGCAATGTGATGTCCATTAGTTAATGCTATGGTGGCAATTCTTTTACAATATACAAAAGTACCAAATCAACACTTTGCATGCCTTACATTCACACATTATATGTCAATTATATCTCAATAAATCTGGAAAAAAGGAAAATAAGTGCCAAACTGTTTTTGAAAGTGGTTGTACTGATTTATGTTCCCACCAGCAGAGCATGAGAGTTCTAGATCCACCACATCCTTGTCAACCCTTGGTATACTCAATCTTTTGTTTGTTTAGAGAGAGAGAGAGAGATAACACAAGCAGGGGAGGGGCAGAGAGAAGGAGACAGAATCCCAAGCAGATTCTACACCATCAGTGCAGAACCCAATGTGGGGCTCAAACTCAGAACTGTGAGATCATGACCCGAGATCAAGAGTTGGATGCCCAACCGACTACACCACCTAGGTGCCCCATATAGTCAATCTTTTTAATTATAGTCATACCAGTAAGTGTGGTATCTCATTTTAATTTGCATTTCCCTAATAATTAATGATGTTGAGCTTCTTTTCATGTAGTTATTTATTATCCATATATCTTCTTTTGTAAAAGAGCTGTTCAAATCTTTTGTCTATTTTTTGTTGGGTTGTCTACTTTCTTATTATTGAGTTTTCAGAGTTCCTTACATATTCTGAGTATAGGAATTTTCATATGTATGTCTTATAAATTTTAACTCATAGTCCGTGGTTTGTCTTTTACCAGCTTTTGAAGAGTAGAAATTTCTAACTTGGAAGAAGTTCAATTTATCAATTTGTTCTTTTACAGATCATGCTTTTGGAGCTATATATAAGAAATATCTGTCTAACCTAAGGGAATAAATATTTTTCTCTCTACGCCTTCCTTTAGGAGTTTACTTTTTTCAATGTTATTCATTTTTGAGAGAGAAAGAGTGCATGCAGGATAAGGGCAGAGAGAGAGAATCCCAAGCAGGCTCTGCACTGCAGCACAGAGCCCAATGCAGGGTTCAATCTCACAAACTTTTGAGATCATGACCTGAGCCGAGATAAAGAGTCAGTTACTTAACCAATTGAGCCACCCACGTGCCCTGGTGGCTCAGTCAGTGAATTGACCAACTTGGGCTCAGGTCATGATCTCACAACTCCTGAGTTCACACTCTGTGTGTGTGTCTCTTTCTCTCAAAAATAGGCATTTAAAAAATTTTTTTAATGTTTTATTTATTTCTGAGAGAGAGAGAGAGAGAGAGCAGGGGAGGGTCAGAGAGAGGGAGACACAGAATCTGAAGCAGGCTCCAGCCTCTGAGCTGTCAGCACAGAGCCCGACATGGGGCTCAAACCCACAAACCGTGAGATCATGACCTGAGCTGAAGTCAGAGGCTTAACCAACTGAGCCACCCAGGCACCCTTAAAATTTTTTTTAAATAGAAGATAAAACCATTAATTCTAAGAGCCAAGCTATAAATCTTTAACAAGGACAAATTATAGACTTCAGTAGGATTTATTTTATAGTCTCTAGTATATATTAAGCATAGTACAGGCACCATCACTCAGTTCTTTCATTTAATAATTTATATAATTTAAATAGCCATAATTTTTTATTTAATAACCTGCAGTAACGGAATATATATTTAATGTCCATTATTTGCTCAGAAGTGTATAAGACTCCAGTCAAAAGAAATAGAGGATAGTATTCCTATCACACTGATTTCCACTTGGAAAGGAAAGAACATACATTCAGCAATAAAAAAAAAATCTTCAATAAGTCAGCATAAATATAATATAGTAGAAGCTTGGTTGAAAAGTAAAAGCAGGGCCAGATGGGATTATCATAAAAATTCCTTCAAGAAAATTATAAATCAGATTTTGAGAGATATATTGGTGAGATTAGGATAAATGAGATCAACTGATAGAAAAAGGCATAATGTTATTTAAGAAAGATTATCTGATAGCACCAGGTGGACAGGTTTAAAAGGAAAATGACTAATGCTAAGGAGATCAGGCAGAAGACTTTTGCTAAAATCCAGGCATAAGGTATTGGGGGCCCAGACCAGACAGTGGCTATTGGAATAAATGCCTTGAGAGACATAAACAATCTGAAAGCAGAAGCACTTAGTTATTTAAAATGTTCAAATCTGTTGGATATCAGAGTTTAATAGGATAGTTTAATTGCATTTAAATATTTGGAACCATACACAAATCGCAATTGCATTTTTAACAATTTATTTTTGTGGGGCAAAAACATCTCTCCACTCTCACTGAGGCTCAAGCCTACAGTGCAGTTTACAGTGAACTCTGAGGAACTGCCATTGCCAAGCCTGCCCACATTGTAACTTCATGTTTATATGACAGCAAGTCAATAGACTACATTCTTTTTTTTCTCCAGCAAAATGAGTAGACTAGCTTTCTGCATATGGAAGCATTTTCATATTGCAAGTTCTGGTGGGTGGGGGAGGAGGAGAATTTGCAAATGCCATCAAGTGGAATGTGCACTTTCAAATGAGGCTGATTAGACAAGGTTTCATGTGGCAAAAGTTGTATCCAATACGTCTTTACCTTTCTCCAGGAAGAGAATGTTCAATTTTGTGTAAAATGCAGTGGTGATCAAGGAAGATGGAGACTAACCAAAAACTATGACATTTGGTCTTCAGAACATCTTTGGAGATGTTCAGAAAAGCACTTTCATTTGAGCACTGAGGACTGAAATTCAAATGAATTTGTTTAATTTTTATTTTCAACTTCTTTAGAAATATTAAAGTGATGGCAGGAGGAATATGGCAGAATAGGGCAATAGTTGGTTAGGAAAGGCAGCCAAGTCCTTTAAGGACCACACTCAAACTCTTCTGATCTGGTTTCATCCCTACCTCTGCCCCTTCCTCACTCTCTCTCCCCTCCTACTTCACTGCCTCTTTTACCTTTAAACACAGCTGAGGCTCCCCCCTGGATAAGGAAGAAGAGTAAATGTGGAGAAGTATGGGATGCCTAAAGAAGAAAACTAAGAGATATGAGAGAGCTAATATCAATGGACTGGCATGAGGAGGCCCTGATGGGTGCAAGAGGTCTTGAGGAAGAAATGCAGAGGCAGGATGTATGAACTGACGTATTCTTTATCTTCTCCAGAAAACATATCCAAAAGTCATTAGCTATGCAGATAAAAGGCAAGAATCAAGAGCTTTAACCTTTTCACCTTTCTTAATTTTTCTAATTCAACTATTCCAGTGCTAAAGACAAGAATTTTGGCTGAAACACCTACATGAACAAATAACAAAGGAAAAAAACTTTTTTGTATGAATACCAGTAATTTAGCCACAGGGAAACCAAAAAATGTGCAAATAATAATCTAAATCATAGACTTGACATTATAAATAATCCTGAAATACAAACCTAGAAAGAATTTGAGACAGCTGTAACAAAAATTTGCTCCTCTTCCATTCTCATCATGACTAAATCTTACCTATGGATTTAGAGGGAATAATGAAGAGGAACAGAAAGGTAGAGAAAGAGGGAGGGAAAAAAAAAAAACAGGATACAAAGGAATAGTGGTAGAAACGAAAAATGAGAACAGATTTCTATCTTAGCAAAAGCCCAGCGCTAAACTTAAAGTTACCAAAAGAACTGAGGCTTTACTTCCCACTGACTCTCAGACCTCATTCTCCAAGGCTGATACAAAATTATACGAAGAATATTACAGAATACAATTAGCCCAACATTATTTTTAGCCTTTATGTGTAAAGTCAGGCTTTATGACCTGACTTTAATTTTTCTAAGTGAATGAGAAGACGATAACAGAAAATTTCAATGATTGCTCTTTCTTTGTGAATCAAACCCAAGAAACTTAGTGGGGGGCGGGGGGGGGGGAGGCGAGAGAAAGAGAGAGTGAGGAGATGAAAGTAGAATTCCCTTTTCTACTTATCTATGCCAAAGGGCTTGGCCAGGCCCATAGCTAAAGCAGGCCAGGGATCAGAGACCTTGAATTGCTTGCTACTTAATACCTGTTCTGCTCTAGGGGACTAAGAAGTGTTTGCTTTGATAATGCAAAACTAAACACCAGTTTTGAGAGTTGGCCTCAGGGAACATTTTTTTAAATTAATCACTTCACACAGCAACACTTCTTCAGGAAAATGGTGAAATAATTCCAAACTGTCCTGAAATCCCAGCTCATCCTCACTTCTGGCTCTGGGAGTTCAAATTCATTCAGCAGCATCATAAAGAGGTTTTTTTAAATAATTTATTTCTTTGTTTATTTATTTATTTATTTTGAGAGACAGAGAGAGCACAAGCAGGGGAGGCGCAGAGAGAGAGAGAGAGAGAATCCCAAGTAGAGCCTGATGCAGGGCTCAAACGCATGAACTGTGAGATCATCGCCTGAGCTAAAACCAAGAGTCAGACACTTAACTGACTGAGCTACCCAGGCACCCCTCAAAGAGGTTTTATGGGGCTTTTTTTGCAACCAAGTCAAGTTTTCTCATTTTTAGTCAATCAACCAACACATACTTAGAGAGCAAAGTACAATAGAGATGCAAGAAGTGAAAGGCTCTTACAGAACTGGAAACTTAGGTGGGCAGGGAAATTAAATAAAGTAAAGAGAAATAAATACACTGTTTGGTGTTGAGCATTAATATGATAGGAATTCTGAGATTAAAAGTGTACCAGAGAAAAGTGTACCAGAGAAGTCTAAAGTGGTTTTATGAAAAAGCTGGAAGGCACATAATGAGATCTAAGCTAAGAAATAATCAGTAAGGCAGCAAAGCCTGCTTGGCCCTCTCTCTTTGCCCCTCCTATGTGCTCGCTCACTCACTCTCTCTCTCTCTCAAAATAAATAAACTTTAAAAAAAAGAATCAGTAAAATATGAAAAACCAAGGAGAATAAGTATGACAGATGAGGGAGATAATCAGTGATGAAGACCAAAAAGAAGTAAAGCTAAACACAGAATAAGGAATGGGGGTGGTAGTTGGTATGAGGTATAAATAAGCAGTTTCAATAAAGTACGTGTTTTTTAAGAAACACGGTTTAATAAACAGGGTGTGGCTGATATAGGAACCTTTTGCATGCCAAGAAGACTAATATACACCTAAAGATTAGGCTTTAAAGATCTTAAAAATCAGAAGTGGTTATTAATCAGAGAAGCAGAAGCATGGATTTCTTTAGAAAGGCTGGTTTAACAACAGCATGATGGTAAAGACTGGAAGCCAGCCCAGAAGTTGGTGGAGTCATTTAGGTGTGAAGTGATGAGAATGTCAACTAGCATAATAATATCCATTTGTAAAGATTCAGCAATATTTATTGAATGCCTGGATGTTTATCATGTGCATGTGGTATTACTGGCCCACAAAACTGTGAGATAATAAATGTTCATTGCTTTAAGCTGCTAAATTTTAGAGTAATTTTTAAGGCATCTCCACACCCAACGTGGGGTTCAAACTCAGAACCCCAAGATCAAGAGTCACATGTTCTACCTACTAAGCCAGCAATTGCTCCCCAGGGTAATTTATTATAGCAATAGATAACTAATGCGGAAGTGAAGACAGCAAAGGTGACACCAAGTAAGGTTAGAAAGGCAGGGAGGGGAACCAGAAAATACACTGCCACTGAAAGACCAGGAAGAAATGTTTTGAGTAGAAGACGGGTAGATAGGGTCAAACATAAAAGAGGAATATGGGATGATGAAAGCTTTAAAAATGTTACTGAACTTGGTATAGTGCACAACTAATTAAAATGAGATATTATACAAGAAAGTGCTTAGAATAAATGGTGATCAAATTGTTACTTTATTCTTCAAGAACAGAATGCTAGGGAAGTAGTATAAGCAACTGACACACACTATAAATTTTAAACAATTTATATTCCTAAGTCTATATAGGTCAACCAGTAACTGATTAATTGGCTGTAAATCTCATGTACAGTAGTATTTATTTATTTATTTATGTTTTATTTATTTCTGAGAGAGACAGCATGAGCAGGGGAGGGTCAGAGAGAGAGGGAGCTATAGAATCTGAAACAGGCTTCAGGCTCTGAACTAGCTGTCAGCACAGAGCCCAAGGCGGGGCTTCAACCCACAAACTGTGAGATCATGACCTGAGCTGAAGTCGGATGCTTAACCGACTGAGCCATCCAGGGGCCCACAGTAGTATTTTTTTAAATACACTTGTTTTGATCTAATATCCTATACTAGATGTCTGAATGACTTAAGTAATGAAGTAATTAAGAGGCTATTTCTAGGGGAAACTTAATAGAAGCATAAGAAATAAGAAAATGGGGTGAATTTATATAAAAGTTAACATTTAAAAAATATTAGATGCTCAAAGTTCTATTTAAAACATAAACCAATTAAATTTTGAACTTTAAAATTGGTCCTGATACACCAAATTAATAGATTAACTTTGTTCCTTAAAACAGAAATAGCCTACTATCAATCTTAAGGAGTTATAATCCAGACAAATCTTACACTGAAAATGTTTAGGGGCATTCACACAGAACAGCTGCCACCCAGGATGACTAAAATAACACAAATTAGATGTAATTGAGTTAAAGGACCACACCAGGTTTGTAATTCAATTTGTCCTATGTGGTTTGGGTTTGGTTTTCCACCCCCCTCCAGCAAACCACAGTTTGAAAACTTCATCAAATGGGAAGTACAAAGGAATAGGAATATATAATGAAAATATTTAGATGAACAAATTACATAAAATTCACTTTAACAGTTTAGACAATTTTTTTAAGGTCTAGGTGCAACAATCACTCATTTAAGCTTCCTTTGAGGGTCCTATTCACTAAAACTGCTTAGTCAATTTCTCACTCTATCATAACTTATCCCACCTGTAAAGTGAATTTTCTTTGATGTAGTTTTCTAATCTAGAAGTGTACAATGGATTCCAGGTTAGATTCAAGGCCACTTACAGAGCTCACTCCAAAATCCTTAGGGTCATTAATGAGAGTCCAAAGTAGAGCCAGAATTTTGACTGCGGTGGACCTTTCAACAGCCTTAGATATGGTTGATTAGATACTGCTGACAGATGTGGCTAATTACACTGTCATCACCATGGTGATAATTTTGATATTTATAGGTCTAGCCAGCATAGATCTGTCCCTAGAAGAAGGTTTAAATAAGATGTCCTGAAATTAACCAATCTCAAACCCTTGTTGGGATCTACTCATACAGGGGCAACTTGGTTGGAGATTTTTAAGGAAAACAGGTTTAGAAATCTAGTGATGCCTCTCACCATGCCCTTTCCATTAGAAGCCATGGAAGCAAAGTTTGAGGTGAAGGATTTTCCAAATGAATAGGTTATACAATCAGCTCTCAGTTCGTGCCATGCTAATAGTTCCACACAAAGGGTCTGATGTAATATTAGCCAGCTTCACTTCAGAAAATTCTGCTTAACAAGATTTCTCTGATAATTACAGTTTAAGCAGAACACAGCAATAGGAGTGTGTATCAACTTGATAACCACTCAGAAAACAAACTCACCTTTTTTTGATACTGATTACCTATAATCTGGACTCTTGGAGGTATTAAAAAGTTGTTTTGCCCTGGTAAGAGAACATATTTTTTCCCAAGACACTCTTGTTCCTTCGATTTTTGGCTCTGGCAAATATAGACGTGAAAGGCACCTGGCCTAATAATTCTTCCTTGCATAACACTGCAGAATACACCACAAGTCTATCCTCTCTAAAGACTTGGTTCTTTCAGCTTTCCTAAGACTCCAAAACCACATACAAGAAGCTTAAACTTCTTAAATTGTTCAGAAAGTAAGGTATTAATCATGTCAAATGATGAGAGAAGATGATTTTTTAAATTATATTTTAATAATACTGGTATCAGGGAGGCAATTTTTTTTAATTATGAGAGCTAGCTATTCAGTCTTCTGCCTGCTATCTGATACCACCTGAAGTGTACTATAAATCTTTGTGAAAGACAAGGCGAAGAAGTACTACTGACTAATTATAGGGGTCTCACATATAAACCAGATGCTGAATATAAGATGGCTAAGATTATTGCCAGCTAGAACATGCATAAGACACTCAAACTATCTTGGGAGCCCAATCATTATTTTTATGCAAAAAAAACAAAAAAACAAAAATGTGGTTCCATTCTTAAGAGGCAGAAGAATGCACTAATGCTGCAATGCTATCTTCTACCTTAAATTCATTCACAGGGAAAATCATGCCTGCAACTTTAAAATGTTTGCCTCCATTAAATTAAATGAATCTCAAATTATATAGCCATACGTACATATAACGTACTAATCACACAGAACAAAAAATGTCCAAGAGGCAGTCTGGAATATATTAAGAACCATGTATTCTTCAAGACCCAGCTCAAATTCTATCTATTACAGTTCATTCCCCTCTCTCCATTTTCCAAAATTTCTATAACATTATCAAACTGTCTTTATTTTAATAACAATATTTTAGAGTACAAAGCTGCAAGTCAGTTGAAGTTTGCAGGCAAAGAAAGGAAAAACAACAGAGATGAAAGTATGCCAATGGTATCCTCTCTAATTGTCCTGCTTAGTTACTTGACTGATTTGAATTTTCAACTTCAAGAGGAATCAAGAAGCAACCTTGTTTTACCTGCAAAGCTATACTCCAAGACCAATGACTAAGTCTACAGATAGAAAGAAAACATGTTCTGCTGGTATAAGATGTAAACAAACTTAAATGTGGGACTAACTCAACACGAGCCATCTTTCAAAATTTATATGAAACTGCTGAATAAGAAAACAAATCCATCTTTACAACACAGTTCAAAATGTCTTGTTTCAGCTGAGACTGGTCTGAAGCATTCCAGAGTAGTTTACCTACTGAGGTATAAACATAATCATTCCATTTCAGCATAGGCTATACAACATTCATATGTGTTTATAAATACTTTGATTGTGAAATATATACTTTAAAAATTGTAATCTTAATTTTTCACATCATAACAGAATAGTCTCCAGATGCAGAAAACACACAGCAAACACTGTTGGGCTTCATGCAGTCAAGGGTCAGTTTTGTTCACCAGTTGGACATTAAGCTTTGAAAAACTTCTCACATCCCCCTGGGGTGACATCAATTTGGAAAGAAGTACGATGAGAAAGAATGTATTTCTTTAAACTCTTCCCCAAATAAGTATCTCCTTTCATCTACAATTGTTTTTTTCTTTAAGAGAGTTTACTGGTGTTTTGCATCAACCAAAAAAACAACAGGTATTTTGCAAGGAGGTTAAGAGTCCCTTCATGTTTTAGTAACAAAAAGCAATCAATCAGAAGGTGAAAAGTGGCATTCAGAAAGAGAACCTGACACAGTAAATCCACAGAAAGGGTTAGAATTCAAGTAAAATGACAAATTTTACATATGATTTTCTATTTCAAGATTATCTAAATGACAGAACTCATGGAGAATATTTGAACAACAAAAAAATACAAATATACCCCGTCCCCCCGCCCCCACACACACACAAACAAACAGAAATGTGGGTTACTAACTTTGTAAAATGCAGCAAATGACTCAGAATATTAGAGTTGGAGAGAGCTATATATGTAAAAACATAATGGATTTATTCCTATAATGTTATAAACTTTTACTTTTATATTAGTTTTCAGCACTGTTTTACCTAACCTAGGGCATGCTTTGGCCTGAGAGAAATGATAAACAATTCTGAGTACTGAGTACTTTTCTCTTCTGAGTACTTTTCTCACTTTCAAGAACTTTCTTAAATAATGCAAAAACCACCCTACTGTTGCCATTAATTTATACAGACTCTTTCACCAAGCAGCACAAAATAACTGGCAGCGGTTATCTTTATTATTTCAGAAAATATCCCTGGGTAAGTTAAGAGTCAGAAATAATCTACTACATGTTACAGTTGGGGAAATTTAAGAGTAAGGAGTAACCTGCCATCACAAAGTGAGTCAGCGATGGGCTGGGACTGATCCCCCAATTACTGACTCTTAACCCTTTGCTCCTGGTAGATGCTGGTACCTCTTAAATCTTTAAATGCTCAAAAATGTATAGTAAGTGCAAACATCTCACAAGTACTTTTCTCAGAACTTCCCCTTCACTTTGACTCAGTCCTACGTTTTTGGTGATAATAATAATACCTGACAGTTACGAAGTCCTTTGAATGGCTTACTTTGAACATTCAGGGGAAGAGTGACAAATAAGTAGCACAAGTTTAATCTATTTCAATGTTCTTAAATTATCTGTACTTATAATTAACCACAACCTAAATCAAGCACAGAAAAGTTTCAGTTTATCAGAATGTATTCTCTGAAATTCTTTAAAACTTCTAAAAATCCCTAAAAGATCATCTAACGCCTTCATTTTACAGATTCAAAATTTGCTTCCTGAATTAATTTGGGAATTTAAATTAAGTGCTAAACAGAAGCAATTGAGAAGAGAGGACTTCAGCATATGGAAAAGGGAAAACCAGATGTATACATACCACAAACATCCCTGGTTACATTTAATTTTCAGCAATGCCAGTAATTGGGGGGTAGGGTAAGAGAAAGGGAGGGGGAGGGTGTTAATGTCAGTGATGTCCTTTGAACTGGATCCAACAGTGTTTCTAAGACAGTCTAATTTTTAAGTAAAACATTCCTGCCCCAGCCAGCAATTGCAAGCTTCTTCCTTATTTAATTGGCAGCAGGATCAATATTTGCTTGTAATTTTTTTCTCTATTACCTGCTAATTCTCCATATGAGATAACCACGAGAAGAGGAAATGGGCAAGCTAGCTCTAGAGATGATGACACTATGTGGTAGAAGGTGAAAAAATGTGATAAATCATCTGTATGTACTAATATGAAAAGATCTCCAAGATATATTATAGATTCTAAAAAGCAAGTATACCAAATAAGAGGCAGTATATGATACTGCTTTTATGGGGAAAAGACACTCAAACACACATACAAAGCAATAGTATATGTTTTTCATAAATTACTTATCTACCTGCACATCCACCTCTAAGTCAATGCATAGAAAAAGGTCTGAAGGTGAAACCTCAAACTGAAAATAGTCATTTTCTGATGTCTGTGGGGAGATAATTAGGATTGATTGATGGAACTGGGATGGGAATGTCAAAGTAGCCTCCACAGACAATCTCAATGTTCTGAAGATGTGAATATATTACATAATAAAAAAATAATTTTTAAAAAAGAATCAGACATGTACAGAAAAGGACAAAAGTTAATCGGGAATATGCAAAGGTTAGGTAGAAGCATGCCTGGGCACAAGCATGAGAGAGCCTCTGCTTCCTTATGAACTCAAGGTAAAGAGCCACTCTTTTCCCTCATTCAGTTTACTCCTTACATGTACCATCTCTGGCTCTTTCCTGTTGACTCTTAACCATGCATCAGTGTGAAGGCTCTTAATGGGTTCTTATCTATTCTTTACTCCCATGGAAAATGAAATAAGGCAGGAATAGTAGGTAGATGTGGGTCATTTTTAATTCTTGAACTATACCAAGAATCTACTACTGCTTTTTTCTTGTATCCTCTACTGATAAAAATAGTAGCTAGCTCTTGGCTATCTATAGTAATCACAAGGGGGCACTCCTCTAGTACTGTTACAAATGAGCTCATCACTGCTCTGGCTTCAGTACCTTCTGGAATTAAGTCCTTCCTTCTGGCTGGCCTCAGATAGAAGTAGTCTATAGCTCCTAATCTGACTTCTTCTCTAATGGTTGTCCCTAATGCTTGGTTCTGTGCACATGGCTTTTTTCTTTTGTCCTATTTTGTTAAGAATATTCTTTGTAAAATCTTGGTTTCCTCAATACTTCCATACAAGCAGTTTATCAAAGAAGTGTATTCTCTGTGTATGGAGCAAGAAACAGTATGATCAAAAGCACAGAAGAGAGCAAGCTCAGGGAACTACAAGGAAACGGGTGGGACAGAGTGACTGTACATGTGTGCTTGGCAGCAGAGAGTCAGGATGGTGGGTGGGGGTTAGGGGCAGGGATTGTGGCAGAAAATAAAGTGAGAATAAGCAGACTGGGTCCAATTATGAAACATTTGCATAACAAGCTAAGGAGGAAGACTTTATCCTTTCAATGCAATAGGGACCCATCATGGGTTTTTAAGTCAGAGAATGATATGATTAGATCTGTCTTTGAAGAAACTCGACAGCACTATAGAGGATGGCTTGGAGAAGGAAAGCCTGAAATAGATAAGCAGCTCTCCTAAGAACTGAAATGAAAGGTGAAAAGGGCCTGTGCAGGGCAATGGCCATGAGAAGGGAGAAAAGGAAACAAACATATTCAAAAGCAATTTTGGAGACAGAAGAGACAGGACTTGTTGATAGATTGGTTGTGGAGACTAAGAAAACATAAGGACCCAAGATGAATGTGAGGTTTCCAGCTGAGAGGATGGGGAGGCCATGAAAGAAGATAGAGAACAGGGGAGGAGGGGGTTATTTACAGAGTGTGTGGAAAACTGAGTTTGGAATTTGTTGAACTACATGCTAGACCATCAACTCTTAGTAAGCTCCAAAAGGATAATGATCTTGTTTGCTAATTTTCTCTGTGCTGCACCTAGTGTAAAGCCATGTGCATTTAATTCAAGTTTCTGAGGATGGTGATAATGCTAACCCATCCCAGGATAATTGAGACTTGACAATATTTAAGGTATCTCTTCAAAGTCCCTACATGGAAAGGAAATAAGAGACAAGGAGGTTTGTTTTACTTTTCTGTCAAATTTCTTCTTTAGTAGTTTCCAAAATAAATTTTCAATAATAATAGGGCTTTTAACAAGAAGGTCTATTACCAAGAGCAGCCTGAGGCAGACCATAATACCTCTCACAACTCTGCATTCTACACATTCCAATAATCAAGTCACATCACCTTTAATTCTCTTCCTTGTTCAGGAACCTGTACTACCACTTAAGATTCTAAACCTGCCACTCCTAATAGTCAAACATAATCAGAGCCATTTAAACAATCAGAAAACAAAAAAACACTTCTGGGTTTTATTTGAAAAATCTTAAGAGGGAGGACATAGGGGAAAAAAAGGCACCATTTGTTCTGGTTGATGTTGTGCAATGTTTTCTGGGGTTTGCCTTGTAGACATGTTGAAATCATAACTGAATAAATCAGCTCCAGCAACACAAAGAAACAATGTTCCCCTCCCCCTTGGACGCCTGAAGGAAAAATGGCATCTTCTCCATGATGTGCACACACTTTGGAGCTGCTTTGTTTTTAATCCTCTGCCAAGTCAAGTTTTAGTTTTATTTTAATCTCAGTAACCACAGTAAATTCCAAATCTTTGACAAGTAAATGCTTTCTTCCTTGCCAGAATCCTACTCACTTTCCTTTCTAACTCAGAACTTCAGAGTTCAATAATGCCTGCACTGCTGATCTCTTTTTATAAGGAAGAAAATAAATACACTATAAATTAAATATATTTCCTGATTTTCACAAGTTAGTCTACATGTGAAATAGGTTAAGATAAAATTGTATCATTTTTAAAAATATATATTCACATGTACTATGGGAGGAGGAACAGATTGGAAGTCAGGATCAGGGCTCAAGCTTCATTCATTTTAGTTGGCTGGGTAATGTTAGTCAAGCAACTTAAACTTGGTTTCCTTATATGAAAAAGATAGGGAAATAGGTTAGATGGTTTTTAAAGTCCCTTCCGTTTTAACTTAAAAATACTAATTCTTGGGGCGCCTGGGTGGCTTAGTCGGTTAAGCGTCCGACTTTCGCTCAGGTCATGATCTCACGGTTCGTGGGTTCGAGCCCCGCGTCGGGCTCTGTGCTGACTGCCAGCTCAGAGCCTGGAGCCTGTTTCAGATTCTGTGTCTCCCTCTCTCTCTGACCCTCCCCTGCTCACGCTGCCCCCCTCTCTCTCAGAAATAAATAAAACATTAAAAAAAAGAAAAAATACTAATTCTTAAGATCATAGCTATTACCTGATTTCTTTTCTTTTCTTAACACATGGAAAGCAATCACTCAAAAAAGATACACCTTAGAAAAAAACTAGTTTTTGTGGTAAATGGAATCAATCTCAGAAACTACCTAACCCATAGAGTTTTTAAACTATATTCTAAGAGTTACATATGTTTTGTTTATTGGAAAGATTCTACAGTTTAAAGAAAAAGACTGCAAATTACACAATATAAAGTGAAAAATGCAACGAATGATACAAAACCCCAAAATCAAGAAATATTCAGGATTAACAATTAGTGAATATCACCCCCAGACAGCTAGTCACAGGGACAAATGACAGATGAATAGGAATGAATATATCATTTCTGGGATGAGAATACACTAACTTTTAAACATAAAAAATATTAATTTAACTTTACTTGAAATTAATAGAAACTAATATAAAATTGAAGAATTTTAAACCTTAGATAAATGCTTCTTCATTCAGAAAGCAATAACTGAGAAAAATCCCTCTAAGAAAAATAATTTAAAAAACCAGAAAGAGCAGATCAGTATT
The DNA here is from genome assembly GCA_017311185.1 of Proteles cristata cristata. NCBI lineage: Eukaryota > Metazoa > Chordata > Mammalia > Carnivora > Hyaenidae > Proteles > Proteles cristata. The sequence continues at coordinate 22,979 of JAESUZ010004538.1, forward strand.
ACTAAACAGTAGATTAGTATTACTCTTTTAAATTTTAGACTGTATTGATGGAATTGTTGCTGTGAAAAATAGAGATTAACAATTTCTAATTCCCTCCCACATACCTCCTAACCTTTGTTTTACTTTGCCATAATGCGTAATGTTTACATTCTGTTCTCTTACCACAGTTTCCACTGTTGCTAAATCTTACATTTATATCTAAATGTATTTAATAATCACAACCACTTTTTATTTTGAGCCATCTCTTGGTTGACTCCATTTTAAACAGTAGGTTTTTCAGAAATATCTAATGGATGCCATATTCTCTAGATTCTTTCATATTTGAAGATTTATATGCCTATTGCCTTTATTCCTCAGCAACAACTTGGCTAGCTAGATACAGTGCTCTTAGGTCATACTTTGGGTCATACTATCTTATCAGAACTTTGTTGGGGCATCTGGGTGGCTCAGTTAAGCATCTGACTCTTGATTTCAGCTCAGTTCCTGATCTCAATGGTTGTGAGATCTAGCCTCACACTGGGCTCCATGCTGGTGCTGGCCAGCCTGCTTAAGATTCTCTCTCGCTCTCTCTCAAAGAAAAAAAAAAAGAGAGAGAGCGAGAGAGAAAGAAAATAAAGCAAAGAAGGAAAAAGAAAAGAAAGGAAAAAACATTTTGTTCATACTGTTTCTCCAATGTTGCACTTTGTTGTAGAGAAATCTGAGAACAGTCTAATTTTCTCCTTTGGAGATGACTTTTGCTTTTGCATAACTGACCAAAGGAGTCTTTCTTCAGTAGCAATCAGAATATAAATTGACTCTGATTCTTTTTTACTAATTTCAGTATTCAAAGTAACTTTTTGATCTGCAGATTGTTTTTCACTTCAGTGAAGTTTCACTCTATCAATTTTCTAAATACGTTTTTTTAGTCCCATTTATAGGGTCCTCTTCCTCACATACACCAGTAATCTTTTTCTTGAGTCTTCTTTGTATCTCATCTATCACTGTTAACCAGTTTGCTTTAACCTATCTTTTACCCCTTTGTGTTTATTGTATTTCAAGCTTTTGCTCCAAACCATTAACATTTCAGCCACCTCTCTTCTATTCCTTATTGGTTCTGTATCACTTACTAGTTCTTCAACAGTGCTGTTCTGGTCCTTAACTTGTTTCCTTAGCTCTACAATCTCATTTTTCATCAATATAAACTTTTATTTTTCATCAATATAAACTTTTAAAAATTTATTATTTCTATCTGTATACTGTGTGTGATTTTGTGTTTATATAATATAAATGTACTATAAAAGCCCAAAAGGCTATACACCAAAATTTTAATAGTTCTGTGTCATAGTCAGTGATTTATTTTTTTACCTTTTTGCCTACTTAGATTTCCTAAATTTTTTCACAGTGAACATATCTAATACTTGTACACTGATATTGAGAGACACATACACATATGTAAAAAGATATATGTATTTTTAAGGAAAAAACTGTATTTCTAGAAAAAGATATTAAGAACAGGATAGGTGAAATAATCTGTCTAAGCAAGTTAGTGACGGGATTATATCCTCTTAACTCTGCTGTGCTCTTTCCAAGATGTTTGCTTCTGACAGAATAGCTAGAGAACTGAACTATCCAGCCAAGGATTAGCCACCTTTATCTCAATGATCCAAAATGCATAACTTTCCAAGAATAATATTCTTCCTTAAATTAATGTATAGTTGTAGGAAAGTAAACTGTATGAGCTATCAGATAACCAGCATATAACCTATATCATAGAGATACACAGTGGATATGAGTGAAAACCACTCCTACTTTCTTTCTGACTGGTTTTGCTCTGTTTCAGAGGTTAAGCAAGTATAGACCTCAGATGATTTTTCCATCAAAACTCGATCTAGAAAAAAAAATTCCTCTCAGAGTCTGGAAAATTATTGATTAATATGTCTGGGTTCTATCTGCTGTTTTTGAAAATATTTTTCTCTTAAATTTATTTCTTCTTTGTTATATTTGCATATTGCTATATCTATATTAACTCTGATACTATCAAATTCCTAAAATCCGAGGACAGGGTCCTGGAACAAAAAGCAATTTTTTAAAACAAAAGATAAAAATTATAGGATCTTTTGAGATATTGAGCTGAAAAATTAGAACCTTCATTGATAGTTTAAAAAACAAATGGAATTTATAAATAAAAACAGTCATAAAAGATCTGAATTTTTTTTAGGAAGAGATAAAATGATATCATAGAAAGGCCTTATGAAATTAATCAAGCTATCCCTAAATTTGAGTCTCAGCTCCTACCAACCATTTAACTTCTCTGAACATGATTCTTCATCTTTGTCTACTCAATAGATGAACAGTATTTATTTCTACCAAGTAATATATATATACTTATTAAACAATATTAACTTCATATTTTCATTTTTATATAAGGTTTATAAAGTAATTTTACAAAGATGGCCTCATTTTTGGTAGGAATGGACAAATACGCAATTAATAAAAAATTGTTAGTTGTCCAAAAAAATATATATATACACACATACATACTAGAAAGATTTAGCATGATAATTCTTTACTGCCTTATAAACTAATCATTAACTATTTAATAACACTTAGAGATATATTTATCCCTAGGGTATCTTAATGTTTCAAAGTCAACATAAATTTTAAAAAAAAAGTACTAGCCAAAGGAACCCAGGAACATCATGAAACTTGAAAAAAAACATAATCTAAATTTCAGAATTGATAACATTGGCAAGTGATTTCTATTTTATACATGTAAACCTTAATAGGTTATAAAGCATAAAAATGAAGAATCTAGAAATCAATACAAGAAATGTCTTTTACAATAGGTTAATTTTTTTAAAAAGTGACTTGAAAAACTGACTACAATAAAAGACGTAGCAAGTAACCTCTGAAGCTTCCTTGAAATATAATAGAAAAACTCAAGATAAATCTAGAGAAAGGGCAGAAAAGGCAAGGTAAGGGGCAAAAGACAGGTTTTCAAGAAAATATTAAAAAGCCTCCTTATCTAAAGTCTAGGGAATTTCTTTTTAGTGTCTAGACCATTCTAACAAAGAAAACTCAACTTAATAGCTATGTTCCCATAATGACTTTGGATGACCAAAGGCATTTTACACTTATACAATTTAAAGATTGCATTTTAAAATTTTATAATTTAGCAATGCAAGTGAAAATAGATGAGCACTTTGAAAAAGGATACATTAGTAAAATTTGTTTATACTAAAATAAGAGCTGGAGCATCTTCAAAAAGTATTGAGACCTTATTCACTTTGCTCCAGCTCTATTTCATCAAATTTGCATTCAGTCCTCCAACACTATTCCAGAAGCCTGTCCCCAAGAAAGAATAGGGATAAAAATAAAAAGGAATACTTTTGCACTATAGCTTTTATCCAAAATTTCCTGTTTACTGTATTCAGTCTTGATTTCATATGAAGTTTATTTGACAAGCACTTGGTGGTAAAACTAGACACCAAATTTTTCCTTCATAAAAACCAACGTGGGTGGCTTCTCTGTATTTTTCATCTTTTTAAAAGAGGGTACCTCTTTGTGGTGGCATAAGACCTCATATAGCTGTGTGAGACATTCTGCTGCCCAGAATGACTAGGCATTCAGTTAATTCCATCTCTCTTGTGTTCTACTGCATGAATAGTTATCAGAAGGTTCGTCCAATCTCAAGAAAGGAAAGGGAAGAAATGCACAAAGAAAATCATCATCATCAAATGAAAATAAAGCTTAATGTACACAGCTCTTTGCTAAGCATTATGCAAAATAAACAGATATGATCCCTGCCTTCCAGAAGACTCCATGCTAGAGCAGATGATGTCGACACAGACATATAAACAGACTTTCACAATGTAGAACAGAGACTTGACGACTGCCAGTAGAGCAGAAATAAATCAACAACAGCTAAATATTTACAAAATGTGAGAGATTTATTATGTGTAATGTATTTTGTATAATACATAGAATAATCTCTGGAATTAGTGAGAGTTAAGTAAAGATACATTTCTTTTGTGTCCTGATCCTACTCTCTCTCTGACCGCTTGTATAACCTTAGGTTTTAAACTACAGTGACTATTTGTTGTTGCCCTATAAAAATGAAACAATAGCATTTAAATTTCCTCCAGGTTGCATACACTATAAGTGTAGAGGCTCATGAAAATACAGCACAGAAAATTAGATTATAATTTCTAATGGATTGAATCAGGATAGAAATTTAATTTTTAAACCCCTTATAAAAAACACTCACATCATACACTTGATGATGCCAACTTAACCATTTGGGGACAAGAGCTTTTGAAACAGCTGATCTGAAATTTTGACTAGAAATAGGGAATGTGAGTGTTACATAAATGGTATTGTTATTCCCCAGCAAATGTTACCAGTTTTATTTCTCTGAAACTTCCTCTAGCCATTCTCATTTCCTTTTTCTTTTTCTCCAATTTCCTTTCTTTTCACCTTTTCTTGTCCTCCTCTAACTGTGGGAACTACAAATACAAGCTCCCCAAATAGTGAGAGGGACTAGGGAAACTTATCCCTTCAGATTCAAAATAGAAGGGAAGCTGTTCTTTAAATATTTTAATTATATCATTAAAAGACTCCAAATTAAAAGACCTTACAGACTATCTGTATGTTCACAGGGAACATCTTTCAGTCCCTCAAATGTGTGTGTCATGTTTTTTTACACCCAAATGCTTTCCAGTGCTTGAATCATCCTTTCACACACTCTCTCCAACTTTAGCCAACACCTACTCACCTTTTCATAGAAATAAACCTTGAGTCTTGCTTCTGTACTTTTCCTTATATATGTTCACAGCCTCCTGGAATTCTCCTCCTAGAGTGGCGCTTACAACATCCTATTTTATTCACCAATTAATTTATATCTATCTCCACAAGACTGAGACAGCCATATAGGCAGGAACCAAGACTTTTTGTTATCACCTGGAATTAGCACAACTCCTGGCACACGGTAGACATTTAATAAAGTTTTGTTGAAGAAATGAAATGAAGGCAATCACCTGACCAAAAACAATTAAAATATGCTCTGTACCTCCAGAGCAGCATCGCCCAACAGAGTTTTCTACAATAATGAAAATATTCAAATATCTGTGCTGTCCAGTACGATAACCATTGGTGTATCGACCAAGTCCTTGAAATATAAATAGTGTAACTAAATTTTTAATTGTATTTAATTTTCATTCATTTCCAGAGCCACATGTGGCTATCACTAACATATCACAGCATAGCTCTAGAATCATAATGTAAGATATTATACGTGATTTGATTTCCTTATACTACTTAACATATCAAACTTTTAGTTACAATTAGTTTGCTCAAATAATTAAAATTTCTAAAGTGAAATTACTCTTAACAGAGTTGCACTTTTTGAGGTCAAGAATTCTATCTTGTTCATCATCTTTTTCTGTACCATAGGTATTTAAAAACAATGTTCAGCTTAACTGAATGGTGATAGCAGTCGGTCAAATTTAAAGGCTTTGGTGTCTCTTTTTCTTCTTTCCAGTTTACAAATGGGTAAAACCAAAAAACAAACAACTACCATTAAAGAAAACAGAACAAAAAAAAGTTATGTATGTTATCTGAATTGATTGTCCTCTCTAGTATCAAGCAGCTACCTGAAGTCTTTACTTCCAGAAAAGGAACTAAGGAAAGTAGCTTCCTAAATACGTACCACATCTCCACATCTTCACCTCTGCTCCAACTTTGCTCCTGCTATTTTCTTTGCCAAAAGCCTAACTCTTACCCTAATGCCATCATAATCTGTCCAAAATCTACATGTACTATATTGTCTAGCTCACATGGCCCTCCTTCATGAAGCATTTACCTTTACAAAAAAGAATGGGATCTCTCTTATCTACACAGTCCTCTCAGATGATTCAAGTCCACTTTGTTCTATAGATGTTCATTAAATACAATTAGTGTTAGCCACATAGAATTTAATGCCTCACTTTTCTGAACTATCAGCAATATCTATATAAAATGTTTCACTTTTATAATAACAAATTCTAAAAATTAAAACTCTTCTTGGATTGAGTCAAACATCTTTTACATATTAGCCTGTTTCTTGATTTGGTGTATTTCCAAACATAGAGAAATATCTTTCCTATGAAACAGAAGAAATCAGAAATGAAAGGAGGCAGACACTGTGTCATGCAAAACCAGCCACCGAGTGACAGAGAAGATACGCTTGGCAAAATTCCAAGCTACATTCCTGGAACAAACTCTTAGCCCTCGGAGGGATTCTATTTTCTTATACTATTTGAAAGTACCTTCTTCAAGTCTTAAGCTTATATTGCTTTTTTGTGATCCAGGCATAAGCAATAACAGTACCATCATCATTTATATTTCTGGATCCAAGATAGTACATCAGTATTAATTAGCTGACAACAAAATTCTTCACATTTCTGAGTACTACAAGCTTTCAGGGAATTTTTTTTCTGTCCTTTTAAGCAAAAAAAAAAAAAGGAGGGGGGAGGAGAAGAAGAATTTTACTAGAGTAAGGCAAGAAATAAAATTAATTATGTATCTTCAATTGTGTCCTCATCGAAACTCATCTCATTTTAATTACTTCTCCCTACAACTACCCCCACATCTTTCTCCTTTCTCCTTAGTCCTAGCAAATGGCCTTAACTTCTCTTAATGAGATGTCCAAGGTCATATGGAATATCCTCTCTCCACATCTGTCCTCTCTAGCAGGAAGCTCCCCTGTACCTTTTTTTTTTTTTTGTCTTCTTTTTCCTCTGATCCCTAAATATTCCCTCCAAATGTCAATACCTCAACCAATATACTTGATCGCCTTCCTTCCAGACTCCAGGATCTGTCAGTCAGTAATCAACTCCCTATCCCCAGTACCTCTCTCTCCTTCTACAAAGAGTCCTCTCCTTTATTTATGCCTACAAAGATGTTTATTTTCCCATTAAAAAAGAAAAAAAGAAAAAAGAAAAACAAAACCAAACAAACAACAACAAAAAAAAGATGAAGAAGAAAACAAGCCTTCCTTTCACCTTAGTCCTTCTATGACTAACATTTCATTTCTCTACTCCATATATCTCCTAAACCTTTAAAGAGTAGTTTATAATAGTTAAATTCATTCTCAAAGGCCATCTGTAACCTCAAAACCACCAAACCAAGGGGTCTTTTCTTAATCCTCATTCATTTCCCCCTCTGTGGAGTGTACAATACTATCAGGTAAACTTTCACTAAAATTCTTTCACCTCTTATTTCCAAATAACATGCTGGTCCAGAGAGCAAACATGACAGCAAGAACTTACACCAACAAAATGCCTACAATCATTTCCCTCATTGATAAGACACAGGAAAAGAAGCAAGAGACTCACTGGATCCACCCCAAGTGGGAAAATTAGCACATAGAATCTCACCTATTAAATGAGCTCAGGAACGATACTATAACCTTGGCACTAAAACTGCAAGCCTCTGATCCTCATACCATTCTGTTGATTATCAGTCATAACAGCTTCTGTCATGCTTAAATAGAACAATGGAGCCAACTCAAGTTAGAGAGCTATTGTAACTGATTTCCAAAAAATTTGGGGGTTGGGTTGGGTAAAAGCATAGTTCTTCTTTGGCAAAAAGATCACTGACTGTACAGTGGAAAGGCTCCGGAGGAAGACAGTAGAGACTGCAGAGACAGAAAGTGCAGCAGCCTCAGTAACACAGGGTCACACAACAGAAGACAGACCTCTTGATAGACCTCTTTCCTCTTTGACCACTCTTGCTAACTTCTTTTCTTCTATGCAAACCCCAAAAGATCTGTATTCCTTAAGCTTTCCTCCTCAGTCTTCTCTCCCTGTTTCTTTCTCCTCCTTTACCATTTTTATAAAACACAACAAAATGCTCCTATATACATTCATCTCAAGCACTTATTCATCCTTTTTAATTCCCCAAGCCAGCTCCTCCTCCTCATCACCTACCTAATGGCATCACCACTGCCCTAGTTACCCAGATGAATATCTTCCCTTGAATTATCTCTTTTCCTTTTTAGTCCACATCCAATCATGGCTCATTTCAGTTCTGCTGAGTATGCCTACCAATTGTTTATCCTTTCTTTTCCATTTCCACTGCCACACCTTATGTCAGGCCCCTGTTATCTGTCACCTGAGCCTCTGCAATGGCCTGTTAATTTCACTTCTTAGTTCTAGCTTCTCCCTTCTCTGTTTTATCCTTCCAGTTAATCATCCTAAAGTACAGCTACTGGCTCCTATCCTGTTGCTGCTAAAAAGCCTCATGGAGTCTCCACTGCCTAGAAAATAAAGTTCAAAATAGCCAGTTAACTTTTTTTTAAGTTTATTTTTATTTATTATGAAAGAAGTAGAGGACAAGCAGAAGAGGGACAGAAAGAGAGGGAGACAGTACCCCAAGCAGGCTCCATGCCGTCAGTGCAGAACCCAATGTGGGGTTCAAATTCATGAACCATGAGAGCAAGACCTGAGCAGAAATCAAGGCTGGGACATTTAACTGACTGAGCCACCCATGTGCCCCTCTTCAGTTAGCTGTTAAAACCTTCCATGACCTGGCTTCAGGCTTCACTTCCCATTTATCTCCCACCACTCTCTTCCATAAAATCTATACTTCATCCTACCTCAGCTACTCCCTGTTCCTGAATATCTCCACATCTCCACCTCTCCTCCATCTTTGCTCACATTTTTGTCTTTGCCAAAAGTGTAACTCTTACCCCAACCCCATCTTAATCTGTCCAAATTCTATATGTACTACAGTGTCCAGTTTACAAGCCCTCTTTCAGGAAGCATTCATCTTGACAAAAGGAGGAAATCTGGCTTATCCAAAGTTCTATTGGAAGGTTCATCCTGCTTTGTTCTATAGATGTTTGTATATTTATGCTCTCTCCCTCACTAAATAGTAAGGTCTCTGAGGACAGAAACAAAATCTTAATCATTTTTCTCCTTCTGCAATGCTTAGCAGAGTATCCTACATCAGATGGGACTAGAATGTGTGCTGAATTAATGAAGTCTCACAAAATAGTTGTTGTAAATTACAGACACTCAGTTGAAAATGCCCAAAAACATCTGATTCAAAAATAGTTCTATGTTTAAAAAAAATTGTTTTTAGAATCCTAAAAGAGCCCTGAAGTTGCACTCTCCCAAAAAACTCATTGTATGCAGTGTTCCTGAAAACTTTCAAAAGTTTGAACAACATTTTTTAAATTCTAGTTATCATTTGCTTTATGAATGAAGGCAGGGAGAATTTTCTACCTTTGGTTTGAGCAACATTTGATTATCTGAGGAGATGATCTTTTGTAATGATACTGTTATTTTAGGATCAACTAAACTTGCAATAGCAACAAAAATTAAAGGAATTCTGGAATTGAAACACTCAAAAGAGTGACTAATACTTTATTCATTCTGGCCTTCATTTATCCTGATGAAGAACTTATTTTAAATACCTGTATATTAGTCTGACCATCCTAATAGCCCTTGGAAATATCTACTGCTTTTACCAACATTTGTAAATCACATGGGGTTATTTGCTCAAAAGAACATGAGGTGCAGAAATGTTTCCATATGCTAGAAAATGGTTTCATCATTTTAATAGGACAAGGGGAAAATGGGGTTTATTTTGCAAATAAACACTAAGCTATAGAAGGTGTCCTTATGAGAATAAGTTATCTTCATGTCTAATCATAAACAATTTTGCAGCCACAAGAGATCATCTCACAAAAGAAAAGTATAAAGTCAATTATGATTTATATAAGTTTAAAAAATGCTACTACATTAAAATATAATTTAATATCTAAATTCACCTTGATAAAGAAGCCCATTCTTTTGTGACACTTGTGATCACATGATCAAGAGGAGAAAGGTTTCAACTTTCCAATTTCAACTTTAACTATTCTTACTCCACTCTGTCCAAGAGGACAATAAGCTTTAGGAAAAAAATGGATGCTCCCTTAAAGGTAGTTGCCTAATTTTAGCTAACAAATAATTTAATTTACATTTCTATTCTTCTGAAAATGTTCATAACAATTTTACTTGATCATAGCACACTACCAGAGAAGAAAGAAAAAGACCAAAAGCCTTTTGGCGACCAGATGATATTGTTATTACAAACCTCATCCAGCTCTAGACCAAATGAGTGATACTATATTTCAGTGGACAAACCACAGGCTACCAACTGCATATACTGTTAGCAAATTTGCCATAAAAGTAAACATCTTGTACCACCGCCTGTTGAGAGGCATCTATTCCAGACCCCAGTTTCTACTGCAAGAGATCTGTACTACATCTACTCTTCCCAGAAGATGTCCATGGTTCACTGTCTCTTTGTAGGAAATGAGGGGATAACATTTCTATGAACAAGTAAGTTCAAAATGTCCCTAATCTAAACTCAACCTAGGATGATTCTAGAACTAACCAAGCTTCATGAGATTCCATTTTTCAAAAAGGGTCCTATCTACTATGCTCCTGTAGACTATAATAAAGTATTACGTATATCTGGACTCTGGTATGCAATAGGAATAGTAACCAAATGTCCAATTAAGTACTTAATCTAAATATAACTCCAAAAGACAGAGAGCTTTTCCTTAACAGATGGGACAGCTATTTACCTAATTTTGTCACAGTGCCCATACTTCTTTATGATCAGTACTCATTTCTGAAAAATTTCATGTTTCCGGTAGTTGTAAACATTTTGCTGGAGTATGTAAAGTTCTCTAAAATAAAAAAGTAAAGAGTGTTTTTTTTTAATATCTCATTGACGACATTGCTTTTTAGGCAGATTTTTCCATTATCATAAATACATCAATATACAAGGTAATTTAAGTGTTAAACATTAGTGATTGCCTGATATATAAATGAAGATGAAGTTCTTTTAAGACCAAATATTTGCCTTTCTACCAAAAAAAATCTTAAACTTGAATGTTCTTAAGTTAAATTAGGTCTTATCTCCCAAGTAATCTCCCAAAGAAAAAAACTCTTGGTCTGTGTTGCCTTATCAATTACTTATCTTCCTATATCACTGGGACTTGAGATATTTGGGAAAATAACAGGGGCTTGGGATTATATTTAGGAAATAACAGAGTGAAACACTTTGAAGAAAACCAATGAACAGAAAAATGTTAAATGTTCCAAGAAGAAAGGGGTACTTGGCCATTTAGGGTTTCACAAGCCTGGTTATACACCAAAAGATTTCACCAAAATGGTACAAGTGAGGCCATCTAGAAGTTACTATGGTCTTACTGTGCACAAACTACATTATTTCCTCAGGCCCCCATTAATGATTGACACTTTCTTGCTTTAGATATTTTAATGCCATTTAATCAACGGAAAATTTTGACATTCATATACTTATATTTTCCTTACTATTCATGATTTTTATCTGGAAGACAGTTTAGCTTGTGTTGTTTTTTATTGTTGACTTTATGATTTAACTGTTAAGAGTTACAGAAGGGAAGTCTTGCTTTACCCTTTGCTGCAATGAGAACACCTAAATAAATATTTTAATATAGCAATACATTCAAGCTAGGTATAATTCTTTTTCTTTGGTGAAAAGCTCCCTGGTCTATCCAACAACCACAGTGACTCTGAAATACATCTTTGCATCTTCATGATCTACTCCCAATCCTTTAGATTTCAAAGGGACTCTATTAAGTATCTTATCTGCAAGGTTCTTAAGGGAAGGGTCTATTCAGTTTTGGCCACTATACCATGTCTAGTGCTTAGCTTGAATGACACATAGTAGGTGCTCAAAAATAGAACTTAAATGCACTGATGAAACTGTTGAAGCAGTTACCAGTTCACCCACTAACGATGTTACTAAACATCTTGGAGACAGTTTATTTATCAAAAAAAAAAAAAAGAATAATAATCCTCATAGTTATTCCTATGATTAAATAAATTTTAATTATTAAATATACAGTTTAGTAGTAACAAAGTACTATAATTATCTTTTAATGTAAAACTATATTTTAAGGCATACTAGAATAAATATAGCTAAATTTTTCAATATGACTACATTTTAAATTGGTGTGATTCAAATTAATTTTACAACTACATTTTTATAAAATAAATAATAATAAAATTAAAGGGCCAAAAAACCCACTAGGAGCAGAAATATAAATACAGAAACAAGGAAGGAAAAAAATTCTCATAAATAAGGCAATGTTTTGAAAGAAAATAACTTCCTTATATATATGTGGCTTAAAACACAACTAATACTTTCCAAGTGACAAACCTGGCACAAAATAGCAACTGGGAGATTTATTTTTGCTAAAATTATTATCCAACTCTGTCAAAAAAAATCTTTACTTCTTAGAGGCACATACTCTAAGATGACATTGTCTTGGTGGTAAAGGGGGGGAAAAAAGCCCATTAAAATGTGCTTTATATTTTAGCTTTTTTTTTTGTCTCTAGTACTTGCTTCTTTAAAAATTAAGTCTAAAGCGCCATCTACTGTGTCTGTTAGGACCCCGGCAGCTTTGTTAGTTATATCAGAGTGCTGAAGGAATGCAAAATGAAGCAGCAAATTTAGAATCTATCCCTTTAAAGTCCTATTCCAAAGAAATAAAAGAGGGTGTACATCTTTTCCCATTATATATTTTTATACAATATACTTACATGTAAATACTTAGACACATACATGATAGTACCTCTGCAATCATTTTCCCTGCTTTCTTTTTACTTCCTTCTTAAATAGTTCTGAACCCATAAGAAAAACAATCCAGAGTAAAATACTTCTTCTATACAGCAGACAAACAAATACTAATATAGCAAAGTTTTGGGTGCTTACTGTGTGCCATATAGTGTTTTAACTGGTTTTTATTCAATATCTCATGCAATCCTCACAAAAATCCATTGAGACGAGTGCCATTAGTATTATCTCCATTTTACAGATTAGGAAATTGAGGCACAGAGAAATTATTAAACATTTTACCCAAGGTAACACAGCTAGTAAGTGACCAACATATGCTTTGAACCCAGACATTCTGGCTCCAGAACCCATCTCTTAAACCATGATACCAAGCCTTCGATTACAATTAGCAGGTTCAAACAATTATCAACCATACTCTGTCATCAGAGCTGCATAGGATAGGGGCACAAGGCCGGCTCAGTTGATAGAGCATGTAACTTCTTGATCTCAGGGTTGTGAGTCCAAGCCCCACAGTGGGTATAGAGATTATATAAAAATAAAATCAGGATACAAAGACGAAGAAGAACTCCATAGGACAAACGCTATGTCATGGTTTACTTCAATACATTCTAACATCATTCTATCTTTAGACTTCTTTTATATATATATATATATATATATGTATACATATATACATATATATGTGTATATATATATGTATATATGTATACATACATATGTATATATGTATACATATATATATATATATTTTTTTTTAAGAGGTATTATTAGATGTAGAGAACTTGTTAAAATACCTGGGCCCACTATGGAGATTCTGATTTGATATGTCTGAGCTAGAATTTGAAAGTGCAGTTTTTAACAAGTTCCCTCCAGTGATTCTGACAGAGCAGACTGGAGCCCTGCAGTTAGAACTATGGAGCCTTAAGACATATTTTATTCTTGGGCTATCTATCTGCTCTTAAATTATAAGTTCCACTGACTTTTCTCTTATTTTAAGAGTTTAAACACAGAAAACGATGAAGGCAAACTGTCATAAATTTAAATATGTGGGGGATTTGTGTTTATACTGACTTTTAAAATAGGAATACAAAGGATTGGTAACTGGAAATTTTAAATTTTGTTTTAGTAACTGCAGAAGAGTAAAGAAAATGGAGTTAGCCTTCCTAGCTGCTTCAATGCCAAATCTTTTCTGACCCTCCAGAAAACATATACTCTGTACCAGTGGTTTTCAAAAGTTACACCAGGGATTCTCCTGGAGAAGGAGAAGAGAAGGCAAGGATTCAGCGGCATCCCTATCTCACCCTCACTTCAACAAAATAAAACTTCCATAGATAATGTTTGAAATCATTGACTTACTCCACTAACACTGGTGCAATCAAATGCTGTTTGTTTCACACGTATACACCACCAAACAAATAAAACCAAGCACATCACGGTAAGGGGCTATCACTCATTGCTTTTTTGAAGTAAACTGATGGAAGGATGGATGGATGGATATACATATAGTAGGTGGTCAGCTCACAGCTTCTGTGAAAGTGGGTATCTTCTTTATTAACCTATAGGGTATTTTTCATTACACAGATGTAGGCTTTACTGAGAAAATATCTCATTGCAATTTCTCATTGATAATTCAGAAATCATAGAAGAGAAGAAAATTACTTTTAGTACTTTATATTTAATTTGCATTTAAAATTTACTTAGTTTTTCTCATTCATCTCATTCATCATGCTTGATTCTAAATGACAGTTGGCCATATCAAAATCTTAAAATGAAGACCTGCTACCATAGAAAACAGTCAAAAGAATGTTCTAGGAGCTATTCCCTCCCACCAAAAAAGAAACATGGATAAAATAAGAATATAATCTTCCATGACCATTTCAAGGAAACAGCATTTATTTGGATGTACTACTGCTGGCATTAAAGAAAAAGAAAAAGAAACTCAGACACCATATTTTTAAACCACTACACTTTATAATTACAACTATTGCTACAGGAGTGTTTTTATATATAAATATGTATATCAAAATGTTCTTTGTTCTAAGTCTTCCTTTCACAGGAGGAACCAAAGCCAAGTGCATTATTGGGATTTCAGTCTTCCTCTTGGAAGACTTGGCAGGCTTGTAACTTCAATATATTGATATTATTCCTGCTACTTCATGTAAACCTTCACTTCAAGTTTGGTGTGTCTGACACCACATTGCCCAATTCTTCCACTATTCCAAATACTCTGAAGAAGCTTCCCAGAAATCCCTGTTTGGATCAGCAAAACCAATTTGGTGTCATCGGCAGATTTCACCATTTCCTTTTGGAGTCATTAAAACATTAAACAAGCATGATCTTGGTATCAACCCTTGGAGTTCCTACTATTAACCTCTCTCCAGCTGAAGTCAAGCCATTCTCTGCTATGTTGTGATTCCCATCATAAAACCAGGATGTGTTTATTTGCTAAAAGTTTAAACTTTGATGGATATTTTTTTTAACTGAAAGTTGCAAAATGCATTACGAAAGTAAAGAGAAAAAAATTCCCAAAGGAAAGGCTGGCCAAATAAACCAGCAAAGAGAAACAGCCCCTACTCGAGTTGCCTTATCCCAGTACTCGAAGGACCTCATATTCAACTGATTCTAAAACCCCAACAGAATTTTGACCTTTGCCCTCCAACTATTTACTTCATTTATAATTGTATGAGAAACCTTATTAGGCACATTTGAAAATTCTATATGAATTATAACCAGCAGGTTCCAACCGCTTTATTAGCTTTTCCCTGTCTTTATTACCTTTGAAGGGAAAAAAGCAAACAGTCCTTACCCAGAAAGTGAAAAAGCAAATAGCTTTCTCCTCAAACTGGTCTGTACTCTGAACAAGGAAAATCACTCTTTCTTTTATTCAAGTGCAAATCTGTTTGAAGCTTTCATTCTGCTTTCCCAGCCTGCTCTCTGCAGCTGCATAAAAGATGAGACGTGGGAATGAAAG
Source organism: Proteles cristata cristata (assembly GCA_017311185.1). NCBI lineage: Eukaryota > Metazoa > Chordata > Mammalia > Carnivora > Hyaenidae > Proteles > Proteles cristata. The sequence continues at coordinate 38,589 of JAESUZ010004538.1, forward strand.
AAAACTAGATTGGGGCCAAAAAGCAGTACTGTCCATATGCAAACTTGCTGAAAAAGCAGAAAGTTTTCTGTAGGTCCCTTCCCCCATCTGCCAACCTAGCAGACCCCCATCCAAAAGGAGAGGGTGCTGTGCTAGCCCATGTCCAATCCTGTCTAAGACAACAACTTCTCCCATGTAATTAGGAGAAAGATAAGGTTACTAGACACCCTCCGCCGCCTTGCCCCATTCTTCTCACAGTGCCTGAGGTGTTCTCAGGACCAACTTGTTAACTCTAAGTTAGATGGAATGAGGCAGAGCCAGGGAGTGATGGCAAGACCCTCACAGATCTCTTAAGCTGCTTGTGAAGCAGGAGAGTGGCCTAGGCAGAGCAGCAATAATCAGAATTTATTTTACTATCTTACCCATGCAAAATCAAGGCAAAATCTTGCCCCCTAAAATCTGCTGTAGACTTTCAGAAAGTCTGGCAGCCCATTAGTCTACACGTGAGAGTGTTAGGTAACCTTATAATCTCAGCAATCTACTCGGGCCAAACAGTAAACCACACAATTGAGAAACTTCACCATTAAAATCAAACTCTGCTGGGATGAGAAGAGTATTCTCAAGGGTTTTACTCAGATGTCATTATAACTCTATGGTATTTTTAATACCGTTCTTTGGATTTTGCCCCACACAGAATTCCCAAGTTACAAGGGGACCATGAACAATGTCCAGATGTATAAAAAGCAAAAATACTTCCCTCCTACTTGTGGATTCCAAGATAAACACCACAAGAAGCACGTGTGACTAAACTCAGAGCTCATTCCAAATTAAATACTGCATCATGTGCACAGTGTAGGACTTAAAAAACAAAACTGCACAAATATTCTACACGGTTCATAAGACAGACTTGGGTGAGCACATGACCACGTTATAAGAAGGAAACAAGAATTGGAGAGTAGGGGTAAAGGGTGAGAAAAGTCTTAGTCATGACCTTTCCCAGAAAATTTGTGCTATTTTCAGAAAACACTTGTATAATATGGGACACAGATGAAAGATGAAATCGTATTTTTCTTCTTTTTTTTTCTAATGATGACCCTCAATTCAAAAACCACCCAGCAAATAGAATAGCCTACAAAGATTTCAAAATCCCTAGCTAAGCCATGCACAAACATCATTAAACACACACACACACACACACACACACACACAGGTAATGAATACTTAAATGTCTGGCTAGTCAGCCCAGACAGAATCCTTTTGACCTATAAACTGGGTTCTGGACAGAGCACATGGAACTTTAGGGGGCAGGGAAACAGGACATTCAGGTCATGTGAAAAGACTTCTACATTATTTTTATTGTGTTTCAAAAATTAAAGTATAAAAAGGATGGATGGATGAATAGATTAGACAGAGGAGTTTTGCTGAGTTTAATTTTTCTCCCACAATTTATCCTAAGAAAAAGCTTATAATAAATTAAAATTTGGAAATGTTTACTGAAGTATCTTGATTTCTAAAACTTAGGTAATAATGACAGATACAAAAGAATAGATATACTCATGTAGGTTATGATGCATAATGATAAAATATATACCTATGAACCCATCATCCAATTTATGAATTAGAATATTCCCAGTCAAACTGAGGACTGATAGGTATGGGGGGATGGGAAGGGGGAGGATGGGCATGGAGGAGAGCACTTGTGGGGATGAGCACTGGGTGTTATATGGAAACCAACTTGACAATAAACTATTTAAAAAAAAAAAAAAGAATATTCCCAGTCAATCTACACATGGGCCCTTCCTGAATTCTGTCTTCCTGCTTCTGTCCCAATGATCATCACTATTCTGAATTATGCATTTATTTTATTTTGAGTTTTATAAAATTAGTTTTTACTGCAGCTGATGGAATATTCAAATATACTTGGTAATCCCCCTTTGTCCATGCTTCCATAATGGGGAGAAAAAAAAGTAAAATCCTTACCTCAATGTAAGGAAGAAAGTATCTGCCTGTTTATCTATGTCCCCCCACATGTAAGTACCTTAAGATCAGGAATTATGTCTTACTTGCTCTAACTTCCCAGTACCTACAGAATATGTCAAATAATTATTTTTTAACTAATCTTTCAAATTAGAGCCCAAGTGTTTTAAATGTTTCACAATCAGAGCTGGTCAACATCAAATATTGCTCTTTTAATCATTACCTTTCTTCTATGATAGATCTCCTATCTCTGGGCCCCAGGGTCCAAGTTTATCTCCCTAGATTGCAAATGAATAGTCACTCATCACCTCATCACACACTAGATAAAATCTTAGATGACACTGAAACTGTCAAATGAGACTGTTTTCCTCAAGGGTCATGGAGTGCTGACTTCTTAGTCTGGGAGAACATATTATCACATGAAAGTTTAACTTAGTAGTATTTGAGCTATACTTAACCACAGACACCAATGAGACAATTGTTTTCTACTTAAGGACAGCATCATCTACATAGCAAACTATATACAAAATAAGTGAGATGTCCCTGCTATTTGACAACAAAGAGTTTCATAATTTCCTTAAAATATCTTTACATTATGTACTGAACACAAGTCTCTCAGGGGCTGTGTTCTAAAGGATATGCCTACACCCTCAATTATGTTACCATTATGCAATATACTCAAGATTACAAATTTGTCCTTCAGCCTGGAAGAGCAAACCCACAGTCAACGAGCTTCAGATTCAAGATTATGTTGTGCGACTTCCCCCAAAAGTATTAGTGTTAGAAAATTTCTCTGACTCATCTCTTCATTCTGATCAAAGCACAAGATTAAGATTAAGATTAAGATGATTAAAAAGATCCAAAATATCTTTCTGGGTGTGGAGAGGAGTCAGGAGACATGTTCCTGAAGAACTTAGCCAGTCATAAGACTTCAATCTAAAAGATCTTTCTTAAGAGACAACTGCAATGTTACTACAAAAGGTTTTTTTAACAGTTACACTTTAGGAAACAAAGTTTAGGGAACTGTTCACATAAACTATCTATAGTCCAGAACTAGTTCTCATATTTTAAAAAACGAAAATTTAAAAAATGTTAAAGCACTGCAGCATGTGCCAGTCTACTTTACAAAACCCGCATCTTTGCACATAATACAGCTGAGAAGTTTTAGTCAGGAATCCATATTGATCTTGGTAGGCCATTCCAGGGAAAAACCTTGAGGATGTGAACATCTTTCTCAGAAGGCTTTTAGTGTTCTATTACAAACACTTAATGTGGGGCGCCTGGGGGGCTCAGTCAGTTAAACATCCGACTTCAGCTCATGTCATGATCTAACAGTTCATGAGTTCAAGTCCCCCTTCCGTCTATGTGCTGCCAGCTCAGAGCCTGGAGTCTGCTTTGGATTCTGTGTCTCCCTCTCTCTACCCCTCCCCGCTCATGCTTTATCTGTCTCTGTCTCTCAAAAAAGAATAAAGGTTAAAAAAATTCTTTTTCTAAGTATTAAAAAACACTTAACGCAAAAAAAAAAAAAGAAGAAAACATCACTCATCTGTGCCTATCATTTACCAGATAACGACCATTTCTTAATTTATCTCAGCCAACTTTAAGATGTCTTCACTACTACTACTGCACTTCGATATCAAGATGAAGATGTGGTAAGAGGACTAAGAATACTCTCGAATGGACTACTAGGAGAAACTGGTCAAAAAGATGGGCAAATGACTGCAAAAATCATCTCAGTTTGCCACTCCACGTTCATCAAAGCAGTCCACCTGCTCAATTACTGATGGTAAAACATTTCCACTTAGACTGTGACAAAGACATACTCTGTTTTCTCCACCTATCTGCCACCCTCCATCTAAATATAAGTTTTATAACCAAATGGTTACTCTCACTATACAAGTCAAAGAAAAACAACAATTTACAGCACTATGACGTCAATCAATTATGAGGACATTTATTTGATGGTGATTTGACAAAAGCAGAACTACTATCATTCTTGCAGGAACCAATTGGTCCTTTCTTGTTTTTTTCTTTATTTTTGGTTATATTTCTGAGAATATATCTTCCCTGAGTCACAAAAGAAGGAAACAACTATTCTTTTCTCGCCATCTCAACCTCTAGCATTTCTCTACTGGTTTGTAACTAGGATAACATAAAGACAGTAGGAAGGGCGCTCCTGTGCAGCTCAGTTGGTTAAGCATCCAACATCAGCTCAGGTCATAATCTTACGGCTTGTGAGTTTGAACCCCACATCAGGCTCTGTGCTGACAGCTCAAAGCCTGGAGCCTCCTTTGAATTCTGTGTCTCTGTCTCTCTCTCTGCCCTCCTCTGCTTACACCGTCTCTCTCTCAAAAATAAATATTAAACATTTAAAAAAAAAAAGACAGTAGGAAGCAAGTGTGATATATACTAGAAGATGCTCTTAGTAGTTTATTCTTTTTTAGCTTCCTATAATTTCATTCCAAACTAATTGATGGAAGAGCTTTGAATATTAGTAAAAGACAACTTCCAGAATCCTTGTTCATCCCCTTAATAACAAGTTACCTAATATAACCAAGCACAAACAATGCAATAAATCTAAACCACCTTATTTCACCATGTTATAAATATTACATTTATATGTATATAAATATATTTGTGCTTCAGAGAAGCAAGAAAGTGAAAAGACTTGAAAATCAAATATCTGATAAGGGACTTAGAGCCAGAATATATAATAAGCCTTAACAATTCAATAATAAAAAGACAATCCAATTTAAAATGTGCAAAGGGAAAAAAAAAGAAAAACAGGGCACCTGGGTGGCTCAGTTGGTTAAGCATTTGACTTTGGCTCAGGTCACGATCTCACAGTTCATGGGTTTGAGCCCCCCACTTCGGGCTCTGTGCTAATAGCTCAGAACCTGGAGCCTGCTTAAGATTCTGTGACTCCCTCTCTCTCTGCCCCTCCCTCACTTGTGTTTTCTCTGTCTCAAAAATAAAAAGAACATTAAAGAAATAAAAAATAAATAAAATGTGCAAAGGATTTCAATAGACATTTCTCCAAAGAAGACATACAAAGGCTAATGGGTATATGAAAAGATTGTCAACATCTTTAGTCATTAGGGAAATACAAATCAAAACCATAAGGAGGAGCACCTGGGTGGCTCAGTTGGTTAAGTGTCCATCTCTTAATTTAGGCTCAGGTCATGATCTCACAGTCATGAGCTCAAGCCGCACTTTGGGCTCCACACTGAACGTGAGCCTGCTTGGAATGTCTCTCTCCCTCTTTCTCTCTGCCCTTACCCCACTCATGAGCAAGCACACACACACATGCTCTCTCTCAAAATAAAGAAATAAACATTAAAAAAAAAAAAAACCACAAGGAAACACCACTTCATACCTATTACTAGGATGGTTATAATTAAAATAAAATTTTAAAAAGACAAATGTTGGCACAGGTATCGAAAAATTAGAACTCCCAATCATTGCCAATAGGACTGCAAAATGGTGAGGCCACTTTGGAAAATAGCTTGGCAGCTCCTCAAAATGTTAAACACAGACCTACCACACGATTCAGCAATTCTACTCCTATGTATATAACTGAAATGAAAACATCTGTACACACAAAAACTTGTACATGATGATGATCATAACTGCACTATTCATAATAGCCAAAAAGTATAAACAAATCAAATGTCTATCAACTGATGAATAAGTCATATCCATACAATGGCAAATTACTTGGCAACAAAAAGGAATAAAGTACTGATAAGTATTGATAACATGCTACAATATGGATAAACTTTGAAAACATTATGCCAAGTGAAAAGAAGCCAGTCACTAATGCCACATACTGTGTGACTGAATTTTAATAAAACTTCCAGCCTAGGCAAATCCATAGAGATGAAAAAAAAAAAAAAAAAGTAGTTGTCAGGAACTCAGAGGATGTAGAAATGAAGAGTGACTGATTAGATAATAAAATTTCCTTTTGGGGTGATGAAAAGGTGTGGTGAGTTGCACAAATCTGTAAATGCTTTTAAAAATAACCACTGAATTATATATTTTAAAAGGGTGAATTGTATGTTATATGAATTATATCTTTAAAACACTGTGTAAAAAACATTTATGTGATTTTAAGGTCTTTTGTTCTTTATAATATAACAAGCATTATGAGGTCTATAATGATGTATCTATTTTCTTTTTTAAAATTTTTAATGTTTTATTTATTTCTGAGAGAGAGACAGAGAGAGAGAGGAAGCATGAGCAGGGGAGGGTTAGAGAGAGAGGGAGACACAGAATCCCAAACAGGCTCCAGGCTCTGAGCTAGCTGTCAGCACAGAGCCCGACATGGGGCTCGAACCCATGAACTGCGAGATCATGACCTGAGCCAAAGTTGGACACTCAACCGACTGAGTCACCCAGGCGCCCCATGATATATCTATTTTCTAATACATATTCTTGAATATGAAAGCTCTGGCATTTAAAAAATACATATTGATCTACTGACACTAACCTCTGGTGTAGAATTCACCTGCAGTGAAATTCTCCTCTCTTCCTATCTTTCATTCCTTTACTCAACCTTGACTTAGTTCCTACACTCACTATAACATGAAGTCCTCAGCAAGCCCTAGAGCCTGAAGTAGTAAATAATAGATGTCATCTGTTCCTATTATTTTTGAAATAAGAAAACTATAGTTGGGCTATTTATTCAAAGCAAAGCAAAAGAATTCACATTAAAATTTAAGAGTTGTATTTACAGAGTTGGTACTACATACAAGATAATCCCTATCTTATGACTGGTATATCTTCTGGTTATCTTTGAAAGTGCACTATATCTTAAACTTCAAAGTAATTGCCCACACACTCTCATATGTGTGAGAAGCATTAAGGCAAAGTCTTTCTGGTATATCCAAAAGTTAACTCTCTCTGAAAGGATTCCAGTATAAACCTCTTTTTTTTTTTAAATGTTTTATTTATTTCTAGGAGAGAAAGAGAGAGACAGTATGAGCAGGGGAGGGTCAGAGAGAGAGGGAGTCACAGACTGAAACAGGCTCCAGGCTCTGAGCTGGCAGTCAGCACAGAGCCCGACGCGGGGCTCGAACCCACGAACCGCGAGATCATGACCTAAGTGAAAGTCGGACGCTTAACCGACTAAGCCACCCAGGCGCCCCTAAACCTCTTATACCAAGTGCACTACAACTAAGATTTATTAATTTTTCCACCAAAAATTTTTGAGCATTCACACCTGCCAGATACAGGGATTACTATATAAATGAATTAAATTAGACACGACTCTACCAAAAACAATTCACCATTATGGAGAAACACAGAATGCTCTATAAAAATAACAATGGTGTGCTCCACAGAGGAGGAGAGTGTATGGCACTGCCAGGAAAGTCTTCAAAGTTGGAAACCTGAATTCTACAAAGGGCAAGGAAGTCTGTAAACACTAATCAGGAGATGGCTTGCTGAGGTCCCCCATCTGATCCTTCCATTCATTCAACACATTTAAGGACCCGCATCCCATTAATAAGAGACAAGTAATAAACTACATGCTCTACACGCCTGAATTACCAGCCCTTAAGGAGCCAATTTTCAAATACGTTAATAAGGATACTATTTTTTTTTAGTTCCAGAAAAGGCTTACTCTAACAAGAGAATGAAATTGAGGATATGAAAGAAACAAAACTAAAATTTAAAAAAATATTCATTTCCATGTTATTTAACATGTACTTTACAAAGAAGGGGTCAAGATTTTAAATTCAGATATTTTAAGCTCCCTTTACGTATAGGGGCACCTGGCTTGTTCAGTCAGTATAGAGCGTGCAACTCTTGATCTCAATGTTGTGAGTTCAAGCCCCATGTTGGGTATAGAGCCTACTTTAAAAAAAAAAAAAAAAAGTCTAAGCTCCGTTTACCTATAAACACTCAGAGAGTAGGAAGACTATCTTAACCATGGTATCCTAAGCCAGATTCTTTGACTTTCATTAATTACATTTCAAATAAATGAATAATCAAAAAAATGAGTCAGCAACGAATGCCATTTTACTATTTCCTTAACAATATGCCTGTTTCCTTTCTTCTTTTCATTTTTCTTGCCCTCCTACTTCTTTTCTCTCTTTTATCTTCATCTGTTCTTGTCTTCTATTCTCTCTTACTTTAAACTTATGTTTTCAAACTGCCACCAGTTGCTCTCACTGGCCATTGTTTTGCTAGACTGATCCCTGTGTTAGCAAGAAAAAGAGCACTTACATTTGCTAATTATAAAGCTCCACCTAGTGGTCTCAGCTCCTTTTATCTAGAAGGTATCAAATAATAAAACTATAGAAAACCTGAAAGTTAACCAAGAAACTTCAATGAATTCTAGTTCTTCTGTTGTGTCAGATTAGTCTTTTGGTAGTTACTGGATACACTGAACTGTCTTTTCATATCTACAATCAAGTTGTCAGGAATAACCAATGTTGATGCTCTACAAAGATTCATTGCCATATATATATTTACTTTTTTTCCTTCCCTAAAGCAAACAAGTTATGTTACTTCAATTCTGGAAGAATTAGCAAAGATACAATCCATTGAGATATTTTATTTAAATTATTCTTTAAAAACTATAAAATACAAATCTGATATATTCCTCTACCTGTGATAATGTTTCCTAAACTTACCTGATCATAACTTACAAGTGACATTGTCCTATTGTCCCCAATCGGAGGGAAAGCACTAAAAACTATGTCCATTAGCTCCCCCTGAGGTATGCTAGAAATAACAAAAGTGGCTGGTGCATCCAATCAATCTTCCAAGGACAGAACTAAGGTAAAAAGGTAAAACAAGGGAGATCCTGGCAGTTAGACCTCACAGGAGTATCACTAGTAAGTAGGTACTTCAAGAGAATGATCATATAGATTGGGAGGTGAAGATGTCTGCAAGAAGGAGAAACTGTCAGTGAGGTCCCAGGTTGGCTGCTTCTGAGCTGCGGGACCCATAGGTACCTACACGTAGAGATAAAATGTAGCTACCTGTCAGAGGTTTCTGAAATAAGAGGAATTGCTAGATTAGTCATGCCCAAAGCCAAAACCCCAAAAGAGGATGATAAAGTATGTAGTTTGCCTGCTAAGAAAAGGACTGGGGCCCTTGGCAGGCACATAAGAGGACTTTATCAGTTCCAATGTTCCCAAGTGCTGAAGCATGATGTAAAAGAAAGATGGGGAAAGAAAGAGCCCAGGAGCACATCTACACTGTGAAGAATGGACCACTGCCAGGGACCAGGGGGAGAAGCCATGATTACACTTCTCACTGACAGAAGGGATCCAGATGAAGTTGACCACTACTTAAAGAAATAATCATCTATAAGAAGATCACCACATTGGTGCAGGCCAACACTATCTGGAAGAGCTAGATTTAGAACACTGCTCTCTACTAACCACTCTGAAGACCCCTTCTTCCTTATTCCCATACTCTCTTGCCAACATAGAAGGCCTGGATCTTGAAGAGGGAGAATGAACACACTATATCTGAGCTAGACTACAAGCAGCCTGAGTCACAGCTCTAGCGTGCACTGGGAGGATATACTTCCCAAAGTTTTATGCTGGCCTAGACTATTTTAACAACATGCCTATTTACATACATACTCATACGCACACACATACACAAACACACAAAAGTTGTGAAATGTGCTCTTGCTTGAAGTCTCACATGGAAAATTTGGAAAACAATACTTAGTTATATCACAGTAAGTTGAACTTGCTCAATAAATTGGTTACAATAAGAACTACCAAGGCACTTGGTAAAAACAGATTTCCAGCCATCCTCTTAGGATTCAGATTTTTCAGGTCTGGGGTGAATTTATTTTTTGTTTTATACTTATCACTTGTGTAATTCTTATGATTACACAAATGTGAGAAACACTGCTATAGGAGGAACCGATTAAACTCCTAAGAATACCATGCCTGCTTGATAAAGAGCTCTCATGCTTTCCCAGTCCTTCATCTTACTCTACACTACAAACAGCAGTGCTGCTATGTCTGCAAGTAATATAACATCTCCACCTCTGTTTTTCTTAAGACCTAATTTTCTTGAGATGAATTTTTCTTTATTCAAGTGGCTAAATATCATGTAGAACACTTTTAACCATCTATTTCATTACATTTACTTGTTTATATGTCAAACTTCTTTCTCTGAGACTAAGAATTATCAGAGGGGAAAAGTGACACCCTAACTTGTCCTGTATTCCCAGGACAAGCACAGAAAGCCTAACACATGGCAGATGCCCTATCAATGTTTGTTGAGTGGATTAACTAATGTACCCAGATCCCTAGAGGACCATATGCTATAGGAATTTGATTACCATAAAATCTTACACAATATTAAAACTTCAAAGTAATAAACTTCACTTAGATTATCTTTTTCTCTCCTTGCAGTTTTTCCTTTATGTACCCATTCCATTTATCTATTAACTGACCAAATTAGAAAGCAGATGAGACATAAATATGGTTCCAGATTTATGTGAGAGAAACGCAAACATGACACAAAACTGCCATATTATATATTATAGCCAAAGTGTACAAAAGAAAAAAGGCAACGTTTAGATCAGATAGGTTTATAATTAATTAGGCCACATTCTTCAAACAGCAAAATTTGAATTTGCTTTTAATCAGTCTCCAACTACAAAATAACTTCATAGCAAAGAATTCAATGAGAAAAGATTATTGGAAGAACATAAGTCATCTTGGGAAGGTAAAAGATATTATTATATAAATTATTTGGTTGCAGGGTGCCTGGATGGCTCAGTCTTAAGCATCCAACTTTGGCTCAGGTCATGATCTCACAGTTCATGGGTACGAGCCCTTCATTGGGCTCTGTGCTAACAGCTCAAAGCCTGGAATCTGCTTTGGATTCTGTGTGTGTGTCTCTCTCTCTGCTCCTCCCCACTCACACTCCATCTCTCTCAAAAATAAGTAAACATTAAAAAGAAAAATTATGGTTGCTTTCTATACCTAAAATTAACAACTGTAAGTTTTTTCCTTCACACTATTACAGAGCCACATTAAAAACAAGATATCTTATAAATAATGTAGTGTCATACACAGAAAAATAAAAACAGTTAAATGCTAACAAACGTATATATGAACTTAAATTTCTTTCAACTAAAAATAAACAACGGATTTCCCCTGCCCATCCTCTGAAAAAGAAAAAGGAAAAACAAAAGAAGCTTTCTTTTCTAGTGTTGCAGGGTCTCCTCTTTGGCCAACCCAAAAGTCAGTACCAAGTTGTTAGTTTGCCAGTTCAATTACAGATGTTTAAGGAGTTAAATATAGACTTCTACACCTCCATTCCAAAGACTGGTCTAGGAAGATAGCAATAAACTTTGCAAACCTATTTACTTGTGAGTACCCCTTACTACAGTGTAAGTTCTTTTAAGTGTGGAAGAGTCTTATCCCCTAAATCTCTGAAAGAACTACGAAATTCTTTCAGAATGGTCAAACATGTCATGTATCAGTTCAATTTGTTTCTTACTGGCCTCTTCCCTGGATCTTATCTCCCACTGTTCCAATCTGTACTGGTCATCTCTAAACCTGCTGTCAGCTGACATCCTGAACATTCTTTTACCATCACCCTAGGAATCTCCTTTATCTCTCTCCAATATTATATCTCTGCTTTGCTTGGATTTCATGCCTTCTTTTTTTCTTTCATGTCTCTTTCAAGTCTTACCTCTTTTTTCGATCATTCAGTTGCTTCCTGAGAAAGGATGTATAGGAGATACATTTTTTGAGACCTTGCATGTTGGAAGCTAATTTTATTCTACCCTCATAATCAGTATGTGTTAGTGGTACAGTGGCGAGCATACCTGTCTGCCATCCTCACAACTGACTGTATAGATAAAGAAATAGATGTTTGTGATCATTTTCCCTCAGAACTTTGAAGGCACTACTCCATTGTTTACAAGATACCAGTGTTACTTTTGAAAAGTCTCGCTGTTCCTTTCTTTGTGACTTGTTTTTACTCTCTGGTGCTCTGAAATGTCCTGGTAATATCTTTTTTTCCCCATTCATAGGGCTGAGCACTTTCAATCTACAAATTCATGACCTTCAGTTCTGGAAAATTTTTTTCTATCATTTCACTGATAATTTCTTCCCTTCCATTTTCTTTGGTCTCTCTCTGAATGTTCTGTTAGAAAAAAGTTAGACTTCTTACATGAATTTGCTGTATTTTTTAAAATTTCTCTAATATTTGTGCATCTCTTTGACTTTTATTTTCCTGGAGATTTCCTCTATCTCCTGATTTTTTTTTTTAAGTTCTTCTGTTATATTCTATGAGCTCCTTTTCTCTGAATATCCCTTTTGCAACCTGTTATTCTCATTTATGTAACAGTATATTCCCTATCTCACAGAGACAGTTATGTCAGGTACTATGCTAAATGATTTCCATTCGCCATATTTAAGTATCTCAAATTCAGTATATACAGGACTGAACTCCTGATCTTTCCCCTAAAACACGCTCTACCCACTGTTTTCCTCTTGTCAGTTAATGACAATTCCAAGCATCCAGTTCCTCAGACCATATGTCTAGGCTCCTCTTTGTGTTTCAAACAACATATCCCAAGCCATCAGAAAATCTCATTGGCTGAGCCTCCAAAATGTATAGTGAATTCAACCATTTCTCATCATCTTCAGTGCCACTCCACTGATTAAGTCACCATCATCCCCCACCTAGGTTACTATGAAAGCCTCCAAACAATTTTCTCTGCCTTTATCTTTAGCCCCCTACAGTCTGTTCTCAAGACAGAAACCAGAAGGAGTTGTTTAAAGCCTCATTCGAGTCTTTGCTCAAATGTCACCTTCTCAATGATGCCAACCCTGACAACCCCTAATTTTGCACCTGCTTTCTTCCCTAATCCGTTTCTCCCTGACCCTACTCTACTTGTTATTTCTTACAGCAGTTAGTATCTTTAGCATACAGTTTCTGATTATTGCTTCTTCCCTAACTAGAATATAAGCTGCACAAAAGAGATCTTCATTGTTTTGTTCACTAATGTATCACTAACACATAGAAGAATGACTAATAATAAATATTTGTTGAATGAATGAGTAACTTTTTTATATACGAGAGTAGTGAGGCCTACAGAAATTAACTTGTCAAGGAGACACATCCAAAACATGAAAAACCTGGTTAGAACCCATGCTGGCCTGCTACCAAAGTCCACATGTTTAATTTATAATGTTCCTTGATATATCTGTGATTAAAATGAGGTAAATCTTCCATAGACTTCCAAGTCTGAAGGGGCTTTTTCTTATATTTCTAACAAAGGGAAAAATACATTCCTTTGTATAAATTCAGAGGGAAAATGTTTATGCAAATGTTTCAGGCTGTAGAATGTGATGGCATTTAACTCAACACAAAAGCCAGCAGATTAAGCAAGACTGGAAATTTCTTTGAGCTCTTCAACTACCTAGATGGGAATAAGGTTGCCAGAGAAACTTCTAAGTAAGAATCTCTGACCCCCTGGTAGGATATGTACTGCTTCCTCCCACTTCTACTTAGCAAGGCATGCCTTTGAGGTACACAGTATATTTACTTTTTCCAGGATTTTCCAATCTTTCTTCCAAAGATTTACTTTAAACACATGCTATTATGTATTTTAACTAGACTATTGAAAAGTTTTTGGCTACTTCCTCTATTCCCATTCAAATGTCTAAATTACATATTCTCCTTAAATAAGAACTAAGAAGGAAAAAAGCTTCAGGCTCCAAAAGGAAATATTACTTTTTGTGCATTGGCAAGCTCAGAAAGTAAGGATAGAGACTTTACATGTTGTAACTTTAGACAATACTAACAAAGAGAATCAAACTCCTGTGGTACAAGTATATAATTTGATAAATATTCTATGTGTTATGTAAGAATGACACATTCCACCCCCTAAAGTCAAGAGGAAAATTAGGGTAAGGCTTTTATGTGTCTTTGGCAGTAGGTCTGGTAGGCAGGACCT
>JAESUZ010004538.1:55000-125093 GCA_017311185.1 Proteles cristata cristata
ACTCCATTTCCTTTCTCTATTCTGACACCAAGATCTTGCCAGCACCAAGTTAGAAATTACTCTCACAGTCTTACTATATTAAAATTAAGCATCATCCACTACTTTGAAAAGTTTAATATATACTTTAGTCCTAAAGCCAACCTTTTACATAACAAGAAAATGCCAAAATCAGATGCAGGGTAAGGATGCCCACTATCTCCACTACTATTCAACACTGAACTGAAAGTATTAGCTAGTGACATAGGCAAGAGGCTTATGAATTGAAAAAAAAAAAAAAAAGTAAAATAACCTTTATTTTCAGGTGATATAATAGGGCTACATCGAAAACCCTTGAGAATCAATAATATAAGGGGCGCCTGGGTGGTTTAGTCGGTTAAGCGTCCGACTTTCGCTTGGGTCATGATCTCGCGGTTCGTGGGTTCGAGCCGCGTCGGGCTCTGTGCTGACTGCCAGCTCAGAGCCTGGAGCCTGTTTCAGTCTGTGTCTCCCTCTCTCTCTGACCCTCCCCTGCTCACGCTGTCTCTCTCTCTCTCCTAGAAATAAATAAAACATAAAAAAAAAAAGAGAGAATCAATAATATAAGCTAACTGAAAACAACAAAAGAATAAAATGATGTAAGTTATAAAATTAAAATACAAAAAACAATAGCCTTCATATATAAGCATATTGAACAGCTAAAGGATAAAGTAGTAGAACAAATTTTACAAAATATAACAACAAATAAGATAGTATTGGTAGAGATAAATTAACAAAAAATGTGCAAAACCTATATGAGGGAAACGTTAAGACACTCTTGATAGATAAAAAAGTAGATGCAAACAGATGAAAATATACCTGGTATTCTTGGCTAGGATGATTCAACATCATAAAATTATCAGTTCACCTTGAATTATCTTATTAACTTAGTGGAATTCTAATAAAAATACCAATAACCTTTTGCAGGGAAGCTGGACAACTTGATACTAAAATTCAAATGTAAAAATAAACAGGCAAACATTACCAGGAAAACACTAAAAGAGAAAAACTATGAGAGGCAACCAGCCTACCGAACATTAGAACATAATTTAAAACCTCTATAATTAAACATGTAGTACTAGCACATGAATAGACAGACCATGAAGTAAAATAAAGTCCAAAGCCAGACCAAAATGCATATAAAACTCAGTAATCTCAAGTCGGTGGCATCTCACTGGAACAAAGATGGATTTTTAAAACAAATAAATAAACAGTGATGGGACAACTGTTTAGTCATTTGGAAAAACATAAAACTAGATCCATACATCAAATCATTCACACAAATAAATTCCAAGAGGATCAGAGATTGAAATGTAAAATATGAAACAGGAGTCGATTTTATTATTCACAGCAGTTATGTTCTACAAAGTCTGCACAAACACTGAATTAGCAAATACTGAATCCTTGTTTCTAGGGGAAATACAGAATTAAGCTCCCCAAGCCTCTGGTCATAATATTTTCATCAATCGACCAATATATACCTTGCTTTACATGTGCTTCTGCTTAAAGACATATTTAGTATATGTTGTTGATTCATTAACACTGAACTGTCAGCAGCACTACGTAACTCATGCCTATGTTAAGCTTATCTATTAAATCCATGAAGCCCATAACAACTTGCTTGTGCTTAGAAACACCAGAGAGCACTGCAGAGGGGCCAATTTAAACAACAAAATCACCAACAAAAAGCACAAAAATATGAAAACACTTGTTTACAATATGAGAGCTGAGAGAAGGTTGAGCACCACCTTTTCAACCTCAGATGGAACCATGGGCACTGAGTGATTCAAGTTTTTCTCCACTCTGAGTATATCTGCAAATGACTACAAAAACACCAAGAGTATTAATTTGGGAGTTACAAATAAATTTAGTGAGGAGGCAAACCCACAAATACAGAATCCACAAACAATAAAGATGAACTGTATGTGCATACTTGAGGAAAACGAGTGCCTTCCACTTTAACCTCAGTATTAGGAAAGGCTTTCTAACTATGACTCAAACTCCAGATATACTTAGAAGAAAATATGGATGTATTTGACTAATAAAAAATTTATGTATGGTGGGGTGTCTGCATGGCTCAGTTGGTTGAGTGTCCGACTCTTGATTTTGGCTCAGCTCATGATCTCAGGGTCATGGGATTGAGCCTGTATCAAGCTCCACACTGATCATGGAGAGATCTTTCTCTCTCTCATACTCTCCCTCTGCCTCTCTCTCTAACTTACATGTTCTCTCTCTCTAAAGCTTAAAAAAAATTATGTATGGCAAAAAAAATAGATGTACAAGAGTCAAAACTAACAGAGAAAATAGTTATAAAAGAGATCATAAAGGGCTAATATCACTAATGAATTTTTAAACCCTTAGAAATTAAGAAAAAGACAGGAGATGGGTTAAATGGGTGATGGGTATTAAAGGGGGCACATGTTGTGATGAGCACTAAGGAATATAGTATAATGAATCACTAAATTCTACTCCTAAAACCAACATTATACTATATCTTAGCTATCTAGAATTTAAATAGAAATTTATAAAAAAGGAAAGAAAACCATAAAAATGTACTAAAAATTAATAATTTACACAAAAAATTATAAACATAACAAAAGATGTTCAGTCTTACTCATAATAAGAGAAATGAACTAAGATACTATTTCTTTACCATCAGGTAGGCAAAATTAACAAGTATGCTTATTAATTAACACACTATGTTGACACCCTTATACATGGCTGGTGGGAATGCAAATTGGTACAACGCTTATGGAAAATTTGGCAATTAATAACAAACTCCATGTGAATTTATCTTTTGACTGAGCAATCCCACTTCTAGAAATTTACCATGAAGATATACTTGCAGCAATACTGACATACATATTCACAAGATCATTCATTTGCAGCATTGTTTATAAGCCACATGCTAGAAAATAACCTAAATGTCCATATATAGGAAAGTGGTTGAATAAACTAATAAACCATAGTGTATCCATACAAGAGATTTTTGATACAGCTATAAAAAAGAATGAGAAAGATGTCTATGGACTGACGGAGTTATTTGCAGGTTATATTGCATGATTCCATTTATACAAAATATCCAGAATAGGCAAATTCATAGAGACAGATCACAAATTTGTTATAGACAGATAATAAATTACCAGAGATTATGAGGAGAGGGGAAGGGAGAATGGCTGCTAATGCGTATGGAGTTTCTTTTCAGGGGTGGTGAAAATGTTCTAGAATAAGAACAGTGGTGATGGTTGCACAAGGATAACTATTATTGCATGCTAATTTTAGCTCAATAAAACTTTTTGAAAAAAGAGTATATTATGTTGCTTTGTGTATAAGAAATAAGGGGAAATAACATCCGCATGTATATGCTTTTGTACAAAAAGAAACACCAGAAACATATGACATTGGTTATCTACTGGAGGTAGGTAGAACAGAATGGAATGATGAACAGCTAGAAATGGGATAGAAGGAATGGGGGAGGGAGTGACTTTTCCTTAAGTATATTTTTTGGTATATTTTGAACTTTTAAAACTATGGTATATATAAATACATAAATAAAATCAATAAGGGTGGGAAAAATGATATACTAACAGAACTATATTACAAATGTATAATACCGTCAGTCACACTGGGATGGGGGGTGTAGAGAAGAAACCAAAGTAACTTTTGAACACAGTATTTGAATTATATTCCCTCAGAATAAAGATCTATTTTAACTTCAAATGAATTGTAAATTCTAAATAGTAGGAGGCTTCCCCCCCCCACTCCCCAAGGTTTAGGTCAGCATTTGTAAAACTACTTTCTGTGTATTCTATGATTGAGTATATAAGTAAATATACTGTACTATGAACAATGCGACCTTTACTATGAACATTGGAGAAATGTAGAAAAGGGGAAGAAGAGAATGAATCCTGTGATGGTAGATTAGAAGTGTCAGAATGGATTCATGACTTTATACAGATAGAAATAGGTAAAGATATAGACATAAATGTAGAAAGATACATATGCATGTACACACACACACACACAATTTTATTTCTACAGGTAAGGCTAGGAAAGCATAAGAAGAACATAAAACATGGTTTTATGTGAGAAAGTAAGAAAGTGTAAAAAGAATGATGAGCATATGTCAAAAGAACATAGAAACCAGCTTGAAAGTATTCCCACTGGCCTAATCTGGGATAATTTCAGCGTCAAAATAAAGGATAGTAATGATTTACAGCCCACTGAATTTTAAAACATCCATCACGAGCCCATACTTGTAAAAATAAATAAATAAATGGAGAAGAAAAGTTGTTCTTATACTAGAAAGCCAGTTAATAACTGTAGATAAAATGAGTGTATTACAAAATCACCATTTGATTACCATCATAGTAATAACTGATTCAGGAAAAAGGCATCAAAAAATGCTAAAAATACAGTGAAAGTTCAAAAAGTATCAGGAAATTACTGAGTCTCAAGTACCTCTTCACAAGATACTTATTGATTCCAAAGGGAAAATAGAAATTTTACAGTGGAAAAACTTGGCAGACACTTCCTAAGCAAAGTGATTAATCATTTGAAGTTAATCACTTAAAGTTAATGGGACAAATTAATATCATGTATCCTCTGATATGATACACTGAAAAGACCACAAGTCACTTCTGTGGATATTCCAGTCAAAAAAAGGCATATCCTACAACTAATCATAAGACTCAAATTAAAGGACATTTTATTACTATTTGGATACATATTTAGATAAAGGGGCATGCAAAGTTAGGTAAAGGAACAAAACGCTCATAACGACATTTAACCTTCCATTTAACACACATCCATTGACAATCACTAACTAAATCAGTAATTTTTCATAAGGGTGACAAAATTATAATCTTCTATTTCTATCATTCCTTCCATATGTATTAGCTGGAATTCTTCTGTAAAGGGTTCCTTGACTTCTCAAAAGTACAGTTAATACAAAAAATAGAATAAATGCTGAATTCTTTCCTTTAAATTGACAATTTTCACACTAAGGAATTAGTGCCCTAGGTTCTTCAATGGTTTCCTGTAAGATGCTGCGTATTTTTCTTTTTATCATAATGATATATATGATATGTATGCATGCATTAAATGTGTCTCAATCAATTGTGTGCTTGATTGGTTCTTTATTTGTTTGGGTTTTTTTCTCTGGTTATTTGTTTTTGAGGCCCAAATTTTCTCATTATGGTCAATAGAAGCCCTTTGAAATTCAGTTTCAGACATAATGAATTTGAAGATTCTATGGAACATGTAAGAAGACAGACCAAACAGACAATTGAAAAAGTTTTGGGGGTGCCTGGGTGGCTCAGTTGATTAAGTGTCTGACTGAGTTTTGGTTCAGGTCACAATCTCACCATTCATGGGATTGAACACCATGTTGGGCTCTGCACTGACAGCATGGAACCTGCTTGGGATTCTCTCTCTCCCTCTCCCTCTGCCCCTCTCACTCTGCCTTTCTCACTCTCTCTCTCTCTCTCTTTCTCAAAATAAATAAACATTTTTTTAAAAAAGAAATAAAAGGGTTCTGAAAAAAGAGACCCAAAAAATCTATACAGAGCTGCACAGGAGGATTTTATAATATATACATTAAAATTAATACATTCACTGAACATTAGCTTCATCTGTCCCTGTCAGGTTTTTTCTCCTTTCCTTCCATTTATATTATGATGGTTAGTATGCCCCAGATTATTAGACAAGGTTCCTACCTTCAATGAGCTTAACAGGAAAGATACCATAATTACCATAACTGTTCATTCTACATGCCACATGATAAATACAGGCCAGGGCAAACATATCACAGAATGAAATTAGTATTACAGAAATCAAAACAAGGGATTATAGCCATCTAAAGTAATCCCAACAGAGGTAGTATTTAAGTCACCCAAAAGTTGATTTTCATAAATAAGAAGAAGGAAAGTGAGCCAAGGAATTGAAAAAAAGAAGGGTAGTATGGTGAGGAGACCCAGGGGCACTTTAGGAGTGCTGAAGAGGGAGGAAAATGCAAACTAATTTGGAGAGAAGGTAAAGAGAGTAGACTATTTATAAAAAATAGTGTGATCTAAAAGAACTTTCTACAATGTGGACATTTTCTATACCTGTGCTATCCTATACAGTAGCCACTTTCACATGTGCCTATTAAACACTTAAGTATAGCCACTGAGACTAAAGAACCTAATGTTTAGTTTTATTTAAGTTCATTTAATTTAAAATGAATAGCTACCTATGGCTAGTGGCTACCATATTGGACAACACAGTATGAGAATAAAAACTCAGTGAAGACAGGTATTTTTGTCTGTTGAATGAATAGATTAATGAATGCACATTCAAATAAATAATCCAAAAGGTATACCTTAGGAAAATATATGGCACATGGTTAGAAGTGTGTTAGGAATAGTTTGTGTGTCTTTGAATACAAACAGCTTAAACTTTGCTACCTAATAAAGAACCAGTGACATTTTCTTTTTTATTTTTTTTTAAATTTGCTTTGAGAGACAGAGAGAACAAGCAGGGGAGGAACAGAGAGAGAGGGACAGAGAAAGAATCCCCAGCAGGCTCCACATTGTCAGCACAGAGCCCAACGCCAGGCTCAAACCCACAAACCATGAGATCATGACTTGAGCCAAAATCAAGAGTGGCCACTTAATCAACTGAGCCACACAGGTACCCCATGAACCATTGACATTTTTTAAATAAAAGAAGCATAATAATTGTTTTAGGATAAATAATCTGGCAGCAGTGAGTAGCAGGTACTGACAGGACAAAATCTGGAAGAAAAGAGAGATGGGTAGCTAATTATAGTTGCTTAGGTTAGAGAGTCTCAAACTTGACTACATCTGCCAAGATTCTATCTCCAAATAAGGTCAGAAGCCCAGCAACCAGGGATTAGGACTTGAACATATCTTTTTGGGGAATATTCAACCCACTAGAGACCTCTTTACACTCTTGAAAAAGTACTGAGGTTCCCAAAGAGCTCTCTTATATGTGAGTTACATTCATCCCTATTTACCATATTAGAAATTAAAGCTAATTAAGCATTTAAGTACTTATCTGTTCATTTCAAAATAACGATAATAAACTCACTGCATGTTAAACAACATGCTTTTATGAAAAATAGCTGTATTCCCTCCCCCCCCCCCAAAAAAAACAACCTCATGAAAAAAGTGTCACTGGTCTTTTTTAAGTTTATTTATTTACTTTGAGAGAGAGGTACATGAGCATACAAGCAGGGGAGGGACAGAGACAGACAGAGAGAATCTCAAGCAGGCTCCATCCATGCTGTCAGCGTGGATCCCAGTGTAGAGTTCAATTTCACAAACCATGAGATCATGACCTGAACCAAAATCAAGAGGCAGATGCTTAACTGACTGAACCACCCAGTTGCCCCAAGCATGACAGTGTTTTATACGGCTGCAAATCATAATAGAAGACAGATTCTCATACCTACTTCTGCAACCTATTGCAATGTAGAGTTTTGGTTGATGTATCTGAAGATAATCTGGCCTCACACAGATATGTAGTTTAAAAAAAAATGAAGTGTTTTGATGGCTTTTTCAGATAACTATAGATGTTATTCCTTGATAGTACACCAATACTCAACAAGTGGTCATTTTTTTAAAGATCTCTTACAAAATGGACTCTGAAACTATATCAATGATCTTTTTGTGCTGTTATATTAAAATCCATTTCTTTACTTTGCATTTTGAATGTATCTGTACCCAGGCATGATTCCATAACACCATCCATAGGTCATATGAAATACGTTCATTATGTAGATCTTCCCAATATTAACACATTTCAAATACTGTCAATATCATCAGAAAATTCAGTAAGTATTGGGAGGTTTTCCACATTTTTGTTTTTGCTTGAAATTTTTGTCATTGCTAACGACAAAATTCTATTTGTTCATTTTTGGGAAAATTTCTGCCAAATATCAAAGTCTGAACAACTATATAGTTTGTCTACCAGTCACTGTTTTCCTAATAAAAATTGTGTCCTATGGGTGTGGGGGAGGGGGATAGCTTGCTTAGCCCCCAATTCAAATAGCTGCAAAAGTGCTATTCATTGAGACAACCGTAAAACTTCAGAATGCAGGAGTGCCTTATGAGTATTTACCACATTGTTAAATAGAGTAATAATAAAACATGAACTTAAGGGGCAAGACTTAATGAAATTAATCACTTTTACTGACTCATTTTTAAGCAAAACTAGACTTTTTTCCACAAGTATGTGGCAGTGAAGAATCCATGGATTTCTAATACAGTATGGTACCACAGCCTTAATTTGTGCTAAGGCAACTATAAGTCTACCCATTACTGGGTTTTGTTTTTTTTTTTTTGCCATCAGTGCAAATGTCTACACGGTGAAAAAGGCAAATAACGATTTAGTCTAAATATGAAAACAATGACTTTGCACACTCCTGAAAGAGTCCCAGAGACTACCTCCCCAGGAGTTTCCATAATAAATTTTGAGGACAACTGCCATAGATTAAGTGTTCTTCAACTTTGATGTGCATCAAAATCATCTATTCCCCTAAACCAATGAATTAAATATCTCCATATGTTAACAAAGCACCATTACAGGAATCTTAGATGCACCAAAGGCTGATAACTCTTGGCCTAAATGGTATATGATAGATAAAACTAGGCTTATAACAGTGGGAATAACAACAGGAGATAGTTAGCAAGAACTGATAGTCTTTACTGATTGATGAAATGTGAGAATATGAAGAAAATTTAAAACATAAAAAGCTTTGAATCTTGACTACTGAAAAAATGGTGATACCATTAAGAGAATGAGAGAAGTCCTGAGGAGCCTATTAAGGAACTAGAGAAATAACAGAGAAGATGTATTATTTGCTCCTAATCTTCCTCAACAGAATTAATCCCCTCTTACTCTATGCTGTCACTAAATGTTGTTTTTATCTCCATTTTTAAACTTCTTTAATTTAAGATTTTACTTCATCCTGCATTACATTACATTGAGCTGTTTATACGTCAATCTCCCACTAAGTAGAAATTAAACTCCCTGGGTGCCTAAGTGAGCCTGGGAGTGCCAGTCCTGGGCTCGAACAGTATGATCTTAGAATTGTTACTTAATCTCTCTAGACTCAGTTTTATCATGTCTAAAATAGGGATAAAATGATCTACTTTTTAAGGTAACTGTAAGGATCAGAGATAAATTTTCACAGGAACTAGCATAATGCCTAGCACATAGTAAAATTCCACAAGTAACAATAGTAAGATTAATCAGCATAGTTGCATTTCCCTGAAAAGTACTCCTTTTACAGCGAAAGCCTTTTTGAGTGAATACAGACCTTCAGTAATTCTCACTGTAAAGCATACACAGAACAGTTCATTCTCAATTAATAATAGAAATAATAAACTAATTCGTGAACTGAATCAGCCAATTTATCCTCTAGAAAAATGGGCAAACAAGAAGTACAAGTTTATAATATGCTTTGCTTTTTTAGAATGCCGCATCTAACTCTGCATAAAAAGTAGAAGAAAAAAATTCTCAAAATAAAATTCCTAGATTGCTAGTGGATTTAACTTACTCATGCTATCCTTAAACCTCATATATACAGATAACTTACAATTTATGGCAGAGGAATGAAATTCTTTTCCATTACTGAAACACACATCTGGTCTAAAAGACAGCAGTTTCCAAAAGTCATTTCATAGAATATAATAGAAGGGCAGCACAAAACTCCATTTAGATGAAACAGAAACAGAGCTGAGGAGAGAATGGGAAGGGGTAATCCTAAGGGAGGGAAAATGCAACTCTCATAGTTGGCTTTCAGCCAGCACAGCTAAGCTTACATCTCCCGACTTGCCAAAAATAACATTAGGGTCTTTTTGACCACTACAGTAAGGGCTATAGCTTTAGGTTTCACCTAAAAATAACTATAAAAATCAAACTCTCCAAAAATATATCAAAGTGTGATGAGAATTTTTAAAACTCTCTATCATGATCCAATAAATGCTGTTTCTATTACAATCAGAAATGGTGTGCATCCCCTCCCCCCTTATTTCTGGATGGCATGGGTGAAGGAGGTAATAACTCTTTAGAGAAGAAAATCTGGAGTGTCATATTAGGATGCTTTGAGTTACAAATTAATAAAAATCCAATTCAAAGTGACTTAAAATAACACTTCACCAGCTTTTGCACACATATGAATCACATAGAGATCCAATTAAAATGGAGATTCTGATTCAGTAGTACTAGAGGAGGGACTGAAATTCTTCCTTTCCAAGAAGCTCACAGGTGATGCTCATGCTGCCAGTCCATAGACCACAACTTCACTACCAAGGACTTAAACCATAAGGAAATACATTGACTAACATATCTGGAAACCCAGAAATAAGACTGTTCAAAGATGTCATAAAGGACCCAAGGCTTTTCTATCTCTCTGCTCTAGCACCCAAATTGTCAGCTTTGTCCTAAGGTTAAATATTTTCCTCCCTCACTCCACCAATGCAGTCATTTAATTTCAAAATACTTTATCAAAATAAAATGACAAAGATGTTTATTATTTCAGAATATATAAAATCATAGCATAAGAAGAATAATAATAGCAACAGGATATATAGTAGCCCAATAGTAAAGTAAGAAACAAATTCATATTGTGGGATATACAAATGAATAAATGAATGGACGAAGAAATATGGCCTTTTGGTCTTGAATCTATTCATCTTTCCAAGAAAGCAAAACTTGTCCCAGGCCAATTTCATAGCATGTAAATTATACCTGAACAAAACTGTTAAAAAAACAAAACAAAACAAAACAAAAAACTTCCCTCTCGTAATACAGAGGAACAACTTGTGGAGAAAAATGTCTATGAAAGATGTAGCCACATGTCACAAATGTCAAGCATCTACTGTTCAGTTTAAACAAAAATCAGTATCACATAAATGTAGAAAGCAATAGCAAAAATGTGAGCTGCCTGATCTGATCCTTAATGTTGCTCTACGTCACAGAACTCCTAGACTCAGGACGTAATGTTCTCTGTAAGAGGTACTCTTTGCTAGTAAACAAAAAGCAAAGGCTGGAGTCCACGATATGGGCTCAAAGCTTGCACAACAGTTGTTCTTAGGAAACACTTGGCAAACATCTCAGTCATAATTCACTAACAGATGAGACATTTTTAAAAACTATTAATACTAAAGAAATTTGATCATTTTACAGATTGGGCTCACTATTTCATAAGGATCTCATCTTTTATTCAGCACTAACACTGAAAAGGATGAACTGTCTCAAAATCAGATCTATGATATACAATATAAATCATTATAAAAGACCATCTTCAGATACAGGTCTATGCTCTTCAACTTGAATTCTAATTGGTACCTAATCCAAGTCACTGCATAAATCTAGCTTTACACAAATCTAGTGAAATGTAAAAAATTAAATGGTATTATTACTCACAATAGCCAACCAACAGAAACTATCTAAGGCTCTGTAAACTGATGCGTCAATAAAGAAGATGTGGATAAAAGAAGATGCGTGAGTGCACACACACACCAGAATAGCCATGAGAAAGAAGGAAATCCTGTCATCTGTGACAACATGGAAGAACCGAAAGGACATTATGTTAAGTGAATAAGTGAAACAGAGAAAGACAGATACAATATGATCTCAATTATATGTGGAATCTTAAAAAAAAATAGTTGGATTCATAAAAATTGAGAGTAGAATGGTGGTTAGCAGAAGCTGGAGTGGAGGAAATGAGGAAATGCTGGTGAAGAGCACAAGTCTTCAATTATAAGATGAATAAGTTCTAGGGATGTAACTTCCAACAAAATGAAAAAGAAATCTCTCTTTGGCCTCTAGGAATCTACTTATTCTGGTTATTACTTCTCCTTCAGCCTAATAGGTATTTATTTGCCTCATAGAAGAAAAAGTCTGGAAGCAGAGAATCCAGAGCTGACATCCAATGATATCAACATGATTAGCACATTAGTTTATTACGTGATGGGCACAAGATAGTTGCTATTTCTTCGAGGCAAAAAGAGATAAGCAATGAAGGACCATACCAGAACATCACTTCTCTTTTATCTGAAAAGTAAAACCTTTTTTCTTGGAAAAGCTTCCCTCGCCCCACTAATAAGCCTTCCCTTAAATGTTGTGGCAAACTGTATTTTCTAAAGAGGCCACATCCCACATGTTCGTTTTATGTTATGACAGACATCTCTAAGTGAGAGGTCATGTCCTCTCCTTTTGAATTTGGAAGGAGACTTGTGACAGTGTCAACCAACAGAGTACAGCAGAAGTGATGTATGTGACTTCTGAGGCAGGGTCATAAAAAGAATGCAGCTTCCATTTGGGGATCTCTCCCTCAAGAAGCTCTCAGAACCCAGAGAACATATTGAGACCATCTATGAATGTTCAAGCTGGGCCCCTAGCAGACATAACCATTAATTGCCAAGCAGCACGAACAAGCCTTCAAAGGATTCCAACCCCTAGTCTTTAAGTCTTCTAGCTGAGGCATCAGACATCATGGAGTTGAAGCAAGCTGTTTCTATTAGCCTTACCTGAATTCCTGACCCATATGAGAAATAATAAATGATAATCATTATTTTAACTCACTACATTTTGGAATAATTATTGGCAGCAATTAAGAATTAAAATAGATATCGGGGCGTCTGGCTGGCTTAGTTGGTTAAGCGTCCGACTTTCGCTTAGGTCATGATCTCGCGGTTCATGGGTTCGAGCCCCGCGTCAGGCTCTGTGCTGACTGCCAGCTCAGAGCCTGGAGCCTGTTTCAGTCTGTGACTCCCTCTCTCTCTGACCCTCCCCTCCTCACG
The DNA here is from genome assembly GCA_017311185.1 of Proteles cristata cristata. Classification (NCBI taxonomy): domain Eukaryota; kingdom Metazoa; phylum Chordata; class Mammalia; order Carnivora; family Hyaenidae; genus Proteles; species Proteles cristata. Next base: position 67,831 of record JAESUZ010004538.1, read on the forward strand.
CTGTATCTCTGTCTCTCTCCTAGAAATAAATAAAAACATTTAAAAAAAAAAAAAGAATTAAAATAGATATCATTGACCAGAACTGGGTCACATGTCTACTTCTACTGCCAAAGAATCCAGGAAATCAGAGAACCTGATTGCCATGAACTTTTAGCTAAGTTGGGCACACTGCCACTGAAACACAACCAGGGTTCTATTCACAAGGGGAAGATAGAAATGAGTACTGGGTAGGCAACTAACCATAACCACTCACTTAAAATCTATTATCTCCTACTTTATATCATGTTGAACATTCCTTAACTATATGTTTTATATCCACTAATAGTCTTGAAAGCAAAGACTATTTCATTATAAAATGCTTTAAATGGTGTTACTCTAAAAACATTAGCTATTTAACTTCTAAAGGAAAATATTTAGGTTACACTTTGGAAAGAACTTCTAGGTCCTAGACTGTGAGGTTCTGTGCATTTTGAAATAAATATATATATTTCTAGATAAAAAATAAAAAAAATACATAATTTTTTTCTAGAGTTTTGCTTTCAAAATAATTTCTCTGGAAAAATGCTGGAGCAATTGAACAAATGGATAAACGTTGAAGATCCCTTTTGGTAACACAAACAAATACCAACCAACCCCAGAGTTAGAATGAGTCAACACAATGGTGTCTGGAAATCCTGCCCAAAACTGGCCAATATAGGCACTCACCCATCCCTTTATGTAGAGATAAACACTGGTGTGGGTGCTAGGTAACAATTGCAGGGTACTTTGTGGGACTCCTGGTTGGCTCAGTTGTTTGAGCATCCAACTTCAGCTCAGGTTATAATCTTGCAGTCTGGGAGTTTGTGCCCCACATCAGGCTCTGTGCTGACAGCTTGGGGCCTGAAGCCTGCTTCAAATTCTGTGTCTCTCTGTTTCTCTGTCCTTCCCCCATTCAAACTTGTCTCTCTGTCTCAAAAATAAATAAATGTTAAAAAAATGTAAATAAAAAGCAATTGCAAGGTACTTTATAAACATAAAGCGGTAAACATTTATTTTTAAATAATCACACTGATTTATGACTAAATGATAGCTTACTCTTAGTAGAGCAGAAACTTCACTATAAGACCCCAAATGACACTAATCCCTAAATACTCCAGATCACTTATGATTTTTACTGAGTCACAGCCTCTATTTCTTTCAGTAATAATAATATAGAAACCAGATGTTATCGCAATTATAAAATAAATCTTAACATTAGTCAGAAGACGTTCCAAAATTTCTATTTTAGCTTAGCAGAAGTTAAGTGCATTATCTGAATTTTGAAAACACTGATTCATCATTCAGAAAACTGAAGCTGATAAGAGCAACTAATTCAGGTTCAGTTGGTTATGAAAATATCAACTAATAGTCACATTTAGAATTTACAAAGTCCTTTCATAGACATAAATATATATATGTATATATAGACCTATATAATTATTACATACAAAAGTGCTTTAAAAACTGTAAAAACCTCTATAAAGGTTAGTAATCTAGCAATATATATTTATTAGTATTTATTTACTAACATTATTAGTAATAATAATATTAAGCCTTATTAAGCAGAAGCTTTTATCCCCTTTCTACTAATAAGGATACTAAGGCTCAGAAAGGAAAACTGACTGATCCATAATCACAAAGCTAGTTGAAATGCATTTGGTTCTTAAAATTATGTCTTCTGACTTGAAATTCTAGGTACTTTCTAATGCATCACACTGTTTCCACAAGATGTTTACTTTTCAAAGCTTGGTTGCAGAGACTGGAAAAAAGGTAAAAGGAGAGGTCTATTGTTGGACAGAGAACTGTCATGTCCAAAGCTATAGGGCAGGCCAAGCTTAAACAAAAACAGACAAACAAACAAAAGATGTTCATTCAATATAGTCTACAAAATGAAACCAACTTTAATAAATTTAAGGTAAGAGCATTGAAAAAACTTTTCAGCGGCGCCTGGGTGGCTCAGTCGTTTAAGCATCTGACTTCAGCTCAGGTCATGATCTCACGGTTCATGAGCCCCATGTCAAGCTCTGTGCTGACATCTCAGAGCCTGGAGCCTGCTTTGTATTCTGTGTGTCCTTCTCTTTCTGCCCCTCCCCCACTTGCACTCTGTCTCTCTTTCAAAAATAAACAAACATTAAAAAAAATTTTTTAATAAAAAAACTTTTCACGTTGTAACATTTTCAGTGTTTCTTTAAAATACTGTACTTTGGTCCTCATCATTACAAGCACTGCTTTATTCCAGTTCAGGCTAGCGCCGTTCCTCCTTCAAACATACACACTAAAGGTCCTTTGAGTCATGATGCTTATAAAAACTACCTCAAGTTGTAAGTTCCTAGGAACTTTAAATTAAACTCGTGAACAGCTAATTTTACTGGACACATCTGGCCATGAAACTAAAATGTCTCCTGTCTAGTCACAGCACATACTGAGTTTTCATGAAATCTCAAAGCAGAATCTTAGGAGGTTGTCTGAACTTCAGATGTTACCCAAGAGAGGTCCAAAATACAATCACTTAGGAGTTATTTTCCTAAATCAGCATACTTATCCCAGGACTAATGCTACAGATTTGCCAATTCCAGCCTGGGAATACAGAAACCTAACAAGTCATTAGCATATTCACTGGCAGATAAAAGGCATTAGTTATTCTCTTAACATACATGTATAATTTATATGTAGGTAAAAAAGCAATCAAAGCTGAAAAAGAAATCAAATACTTGGAAGTCTACAGTATTTCTCTTAGATACTGATACCACTAACATAGAGATAACCTCTACAGTTACACCTCCACACAGCAATCAAAAAAGCATAAAACAAAGTGTAAGACTTTCCACTGAAAAAGGCTTAGAAGAAAATCATTTTGAGTATTAAAGAGCTTTTAGTATAGCAATAAAAAGCAAGGGAGCAGAATAATTTTGACTACTGCATTTTAAGAAGTAGTGTTCCACTGTGAATAAGAACACGTGTTGGAATCAGACAGATCTGAGTTCAAACCCTATCCCTTCCATTTACTAGCTGTTGTGATTATGGGAAAGTTAGTTAATCCTCATATAAACCTTAATTTCTTCAGCTGTAAAACAGGAATAATATAACCTGCCTCACAAAGTTACATAAACTACTAAATCAACAATGTTTGAAATGCACTCACTACAATAAACAGTAAATAAACTAAAGTAAATATTCAATAAGGTATAGTTATTTATTATTAACACCCTTTCAAGACTATGACAATTTCCCCAACTTTTACTTTTGCCAGTAAACCAATTAACACAAACTCTGGCATACTAAATAAGATCCCTGATCTTGAAAGGGATGTCAAAACCCAAACATTTAGGATCAAAATTTAATTTGAGAGACACCTGGTGGCTCAGTTGTGGCTCAGGTAATTATCTCACAGTTCTTGAGACTGAACCCCAAGTTGGGCTCTGTGCCGACAGCACAGAGCCTGCTTAGGATTTTCTGTCTCTCTGTACCCCTCCCCTGCTCTCTCTTTAAATAAATAAATAAATAAATAAATAAATAAATAAATAAATAAATAAATATTTAAATTTTCTTAAAGTTAATTTTAAAAGAAGCTTAGGTTTTCACACTATTAATGGTAATAACAGGAGCCCTTGCTATCTTTCCAACTCTATACATTTTTCTCTATGACTACCAAAATAGGATTAAAGAGCAATCATTTGATTTAAATGTTTTACTTTTAATAAAACATTTCCCAGCAGAGACTGAATCAACATTAAGAGAATCAAAACAAATAGAAAAAATGTAAATTTGATAAGATTATATCTTTTCCAATATCAAGGATATAAACAAAAGGCAAAAAGTAGGCAGAGAACAAACTGTTCAAATGAGAAATATCTAACCTTTAATATCTTCTATTTTAAATTGTCTTATTTGTATTGGAAGACAAAACCTTTAAACCATAGATATTACATATTTACATAGACTCTTAAACGCATGGAAAAATTTTTAAATCTCACAATGTTAATTAAGTCCCTACTTCAATTCCTGTACTCAATAAAGGAAAACATTCCAACTGGGATAAAGTTGTTTTCTGTTTTAAAACTAAAATTTTGCCTAAGATGTCAAACTCTATTAAAAATTATAAACTATCAGAGGAATAAATTTACTGACTTAATAAACTTGTAACAGGGAGAAACTTAGCACATCAGACTCCATACTGCTTCTCTTTCCCTTACTACTGTGACCTACAGCTTAGGAACTTCTGATTAGCCCTGTACATAAGTATGTTAATCATTGAAGGAATTTTGCTTAAGGCTGAGATTTGCAAAAACTGTTTTTTTACTCAAAACCTATCTCACTTGAGGAGATAAGGAAGTAGTACAGAAATGACTATGCTATGCTTAAGATTAACAGGAACACATGACCAGATTCCTATACTGAAAGAGCAACTGACCAAAGATAAAGAAGTTACATGACCATCCTCTGATGTCGACAGATGTGTCACATTTTGACTCCAACCCCCAATGCTTCTGAACAGAGTAGGATGTGATCAAAGATGTACTTTGAGAAAACTTTATAGCAGTGGTATGTACCTATACAGAAAAGAGATAAGCAGACCAATTAAGACATTGGAGGGGCACCTGGGTGGCTCCATGGGTTGAGCATCCAACTCGATTTCAGCTCCGGTCACAATCCCAGAGTTGTGGGATTGAGCCCCACGTCAGGCTGTGTGCTTCTCAAGATTCTCTCTCTCTGGCCCTCTGCTCTTCTCCCCCAATTGCACTCTCTTTCTCTCTCTCTCTCAAATAAAAACAAAATAAGAATTGTAAAAAAAGACATTGTTTTTTTTTTAAAAGGTAATGATACAAGAAAGATGTAGCAAGTGATATGATTCAATCACGCAAATGATTTATTGAGACAAATGACCTCATTTGTATCCCTGTTCTCACATGAAAATTGAAGTTTGTCACTCAGCCATAACCTTAAGATTCTGAATTGGAAAATTCTACAAACACATTAAGGCACTGTGAAACAGATATAACATAACACTAAAAACTATGACCTGCAACTCGCTTTCATTTCTAGCTTTTTCTTAGCAACATAATTTTGGAATTACGCTTATGCCTTACCAGTTTAACCACTATCTGTCTCCAAAAAAAGCAATCTCTTTCTGAATAAGAATGTACAGAAAGGGTCAAGAGTAGACACGACAGGAGCACCTGGCTGGCTCAGTTGTTGGAGCATGTGACTCTTGATCTCAGGGTTGTGAGTTTGAGCCCTACGTTGGATATAGAGATTACTTGAAAATAAAATCTTTTTAAAAAAAATGAGACATGACAGAATTTTAGTAGGACCTCTGAAGGTCTAACTACCTGTCTTTATTTCCCTCTTTGTAATCTATAGTGTCAAGTAGAGGACAGAGAAGGAGTACAAAGCTACCTACACAGCTATTAGAAAAAAAGAGAAGAGTGGACAAGATACAGGTCTCCCCCATTATCCAAAAGCACCCCTATGAAACCCTTCATAATGCAAAAAGCATAAAGTGGAAAAGCACATACTATTAATTTATATGGGAAAAGTTTTGAGTATCCCAGATCCAAAATATCACCTCTCTTAGGTTTTTCCAATACCTTACAACACATCTTGCTAACAGATGCACAAAATAAATTAAGATAAAGCACAGATGCTGACAGACTCAGTTCAAGGCTCTCCGGCTTAAAACTGAGATTCTGAGTGTAGTTCCCGGGGAAGGAGCTGGGCAGTGCCACTCTCCCAGCTCAGGTGCACACTGCCTCTAGTATAAGGGCTTGCTGTAAAACAAATGCTGAATGCTACTTTTGCTTTTCATCTTTTTTCAAAGAAGTGACATCCTCTTCAGGTTTCTTTCAGTTACTTATAAAAGCCTTAAGGACAATGTACAGTGCCTAGCACAGAGTTTTGTTCACAACTGCTGAAGATGGAATTAAAAGGAAAAAGAAGACAGTCTGAGATCCAAAGAATAAGTGAGTTAAGCAGGCATTAAGAGGGTGCAGGGAGTAACAGCATCCATTAGCAAAGCTAGAAGAGGATACAACAGTAAGACATGACTTTTCTGTCTGAGGAACTTACAGCTTTGTGAAAAAGACTATTTGGAGGAAAGAGATAATATATATCATGCACCTGGAATGAGGTAATACTCTAACTAATAATTAATGGCTACCTTTTACTGAATGTGTCAAACACTGTGCAAAGAACATTACAGACATTATCTCATTTAATCCTCACGCCCCCATAAGTCAGATATTATTATCCCTGTTTTTCAAATGGGAAATGAAGACCTGGAGCTAGGATAAATAACTTACTCAGGGTCATAAAATCAGTAAACAGTGGGGCTGTGATTCAAACCAACATCTAAGGCCAAAGCTACTCTTAGCCACCTGGAACCAGGCTGATGACACTGAAGGTGATGGGAAGTAAGCCAGCTAGGTTTGCTAAAGATAAAGAGCAGGGTGTAATTGAAAAGGTGTTAGGCAGTATCTATAGGACCAGATGACTAAATCAATGAGATCCAGTGCCTTATCAAAAGTAAACCCCCTTCTGCCCCCTACTTTCCTTCTCTAGATACAACCAATGTCATTTCTTTATGAGCTGTGAGAGCCAGTTTATGCATCTAAAAGCACTCCCACCTACTTTCCTTTTTAACTTTCTATTTTAAAACAATCTTAGACTCACAAAATAGTTGCTAAAAGAGTAGAGTTCCTATATGCCCTTCAACCAGCTTCTCCTAATGTTAACATCTTATATAACCATAGTACAAGTATCAAAACCAATAAATTACAAGTGATGCAATACTAGTAACTAAATTTTGCCAGTTGTGAGTAGTTGCAAATAAAGTTTCCATAAATATTCTTGCACATATCTGTGATGGCCTATGTCTCAGGGGTCCCCAGGACCACGCTCCAGGGGATAATTCACTGAAAGGACTCACTGGTCTCAGAAAAGCTGTTACACTCAGTGACAGCTTATTAGAGCAAAAGGATACAGACTGAAATAAGCAAAGAGAAAAGGAACAGGAGCAAAGTCCAGTAACCAGGCACAAGCTTCCAGGCGTTATCCCACAGTGGAGCTCCATGGACGTGCTTGATTCTCCCAGCAATGACGTATGACAACGCGTGTGAAGTGATATCAACCAGAAAAGCATGCCCAAGCCCTGGTATCTAGAGGTTTTACTGGGAGTCAGTCACAAGGCATCTAAGACCTGCATGACTAACCACAGCTTTCAGATTCCAGTCCCCAGAGCAAAATAGGTGTTCACCATAAATCAAATTGTTTGCATAAACTATCTGACCCAACTGGTACTGTGTGGTCCAAGGCTTCAAGCGTATGAAAACAGTCTTTTCAGAAAAAATATTCCAAGGGCACAGAGTTTGTCTCCCAGGAGAGAGACAAGAGCCAATCTTTAAGACAGGCCTTTCTCAGGAATGTGCTAGATTTGGGCAATCCACACCAGCTGAGTTAATTCTTTCCTACACAACCTGTGAGTACATTTCTGAATAACCTGACATCAGTTGTGAGTGAGAAAACAGAAGGAACTTATATATAGAAAAGAAAAGAAGTTGTAAAGGACATTTCTCATCTCATAGAAGTCCTATACTGTTTGCTTTCAGTAGTTAATAGGAAAGTAACAAAAGTAAACCAAAAATTACATGAGCATACAATAACATTACACAATATCAGATGATAACTTTCATATATCTAGAGTCTAGAATTCTTATTTTATAATTGGAGCATTTTATTAGGCTTTCACAATAAGCACAAGTACTCAATTTTTATGTTAATGATAAGAATAAATGTTGAAATTAGAGTTACATACACTCTCCTCTATCCTACAAGTCATAAACATAATACTCGAATTTTGTAACTAATAAAGCCTTAATTAATTTAAATGTATGGGCTTAGTTGCCTAATTTTTTAATTATAAATTTGTATTTAAATTCGATTTAGTTAACATACAATATACTATTAGTTTCAGGTGTAGTTTTCAGTGATTCAACATTTCCATACATCTTTTTTTCATTTTTAATATTTATTAATATCTAAGATAAAATATAATCCTATAAGATCAAATTTACTTTGTATGATGGGATAGTTAAAGGTAAAGAAAAGAAGTCCTGGGGCACCTGGGTGGCTTAGTTGGTTAAGTGTCAGACTCTTGATTTTGGCTCAGGTTGAGCATCAGACTCTTGATTTTGGCTCCACAGTTGGTGAGACTGAGCTGCATGTCAGGCTCTGCACTGAGTGTGGAGCCGGTTTGGGATTCTCTCTCTTCCTCTCTCTCTCTCTGCCCCTCCCATGCTCACACTCTCTAGAAAGGAAAGAAGGAAGTCCTGGACTATGTGAAGTTAACCAATAAACTGAGAAAAAAAAGAATGCATTTTTATGCTTTTGTCAAACAATAGCAAAATGCTTAACCTTATAGTATGTGCCTCACAAAAACAGAAACAAATAACTCCGCCTAGTTAATGATTCTGAACACGTCTTTAAAATAAGAAAATAACATACATATTTTAATTCATTTTTCTGCAAACAGCTTTAAACATCTAATAAACCTTAAGATTTAAAAAAAACCTTGTTATGCAATAAATTAGAGTAACGCATATTCTCAAAAGGTACATTATCAAGAACACAGATGACAACAACAGGAAAACTGGTTATAATCACATCTCAGTAAAATAGTTTGGGTTTTAACAACAACTTACAGTGAAATAAGACTTTTTCTTCTTAGATTGTTTAAATAGCATGTCCAAATTTTCCTTGATATACCACTTTTCTAAATACCTTTAGCTGGCACTAGTTCTCATAAACTAGAAAATATTTATACAATATCAAGAAATAAAGGTAGAAAAAAGATAGAAGGGAAAGAAACAAGAAACACCAATGCTATTCATATACTAACAATTGAAATTAACTTTGTTGAATTCTCAGGATGCCTGGGTAGCTCAATCAGCTAAGCGGTTGACTTGAGCTCAGGTCATGATCTCACAGTTCTTGAGTTCCGGCCCCACGTTGGACTCTATGCTGACAGCTCAGAGCCTTGAGCCTGTTTTGGATTCTGTGTCCCCCTCTCTCTGCCTCTCCCGTGTTCCCGCTCTCTCTCTCTCGATGTCTCTCTGTCTCTCTCTCTCAAAAATAAACAAACATTATGGGGCACCTGGGTGGCTCAGTTGGTTAAGCGCCTGACTTCAGCTCAGGTCATGATCTCATGACCTCATTGATCATGGGTTCAAGCCCCACGTCGGGTTCTGTTCAGACAGCTCAGAGCCTGGATCCTAATTCCTGGTTCTATGTCTTCCTTTCTCTCTCTGCCTTCCCCTGCCTGTGCTCTGTCTCTCTCTCAAAAATAAAATAAAACATTAAAAAATTTTAAAATAAATAAATAAAAATAAACATTAAGTAAAAAGCTTTGTTGAATTCTCTGAAATAGAGAAAAATTTAGACCTTGGCATTTTGTGCATTTTTTTGCATCTGGGTTGGCTTGTTCAAAAATACAACTTGAAGAATTTTTGAAGAAGCACCTTGAAAATTAAAAAGTTAAATTCCTTTTATCTTATGTATTTTTATTCCCCTTCATTCAAATACCTTATAAAACTCTAAGATGGAGGGGCACCTGGGTGGCTCAGTCGGCTAAGCATCCAACTTTGGTTCAGGTCATGATCTCACAGTTCATGGGCTGGAGCCCTGCGACCGGCTCAGAGCTAGGAGCCTGCTTCAGATTCTGTGTCTCCCTCTTTCTCTGCCCCTCCCTCACATGTGCTCTATCTCTCTCTCTCTCCTAAAAATAAATAATAAAACATTCTAAAATTTTTTTTTAAAAACTGTAAGATGGAAAACAAAGCCAATTAACAAAAGAACACAGCTACCATGGCATATTATAAAGGTTAATATAAAAAACAAAGCAAGAATGTCAGCAGTAAGCATAAAAAATTCAAATTATGTTTAAAAAAATAAAGAAAACTATTCAAATGTATACAAATATTATGTATATATGGTAAGTATATTTTTATAAGCCTTAATTATAAATTTTTTTAGCTTTTCAAGTCTCTTCACAACACTCTTAAAATTAGTTTCCTCTTAGACAATAGATACATTACCAGTAAACCATACTATTACTTATCATCATTTCATAAATTACTTTCCTTATTCAGCTCAAGAGAGAAAACTTTACTTTCAGCTCTTCTTTGCAGATGCTGAAGTTAGTATACAACTTTGTGATATTATTTCAGGGTCCCATATATGCTTTTTTAAAAATTAAGATATTACTGATTTCTCACAGTATATTAGTTTCAGGTATACAATATGATTCCATAATTGTAATTTTATTAGTTGTTATCTTCTAAATATCACTTATCCACAGTATGAGGCTCTGGAAATCACAGAAATAGAAGACATAATCGTGTCTTTAAGGACTTTATAGTTCATTGTCATTCTGTAAGTCTCAGAAAAAAAAGATAATCTCACCATAGAAAAAAATCCCAGAACTGGCATCCAAAAGATCTTGCATTCTACCCATTATCTGTCCTCTCCTATGCTAAGTATCCTTGAACAAGTCAGGCCACATTCAGCCTCAGTGTCATCTGTAAAATGAAGGAGTTAATCTAAGTGACCTTTAAGGTCCTTTTTGGCAAGAAAAGCCTATCATTTTAATCTGATACATAATTTACAATATGTATAATAACTATTCTGTGTATGGTAATTAGAAGTCTGTGATAACAAGGCAACATAAATAACCATAACCACAATTTATTTTATACAAGCAATATTTAAATTCTTCTCTTATGTTATTTTCAACCAGTATCTATAAACAGTTTTCGAGCATTCTGGTTTTTTTCCAATACTAGCATAGACACACTTTGAAGAAAAAGATTCTGCATCATACATCCCAATAGCAGAATGTCCCTTAAACCTCAGTCCCATAAACTTTAGGAAACAGGATCCTGCAAGACTTATATAACCGCATTTCTCAAACTGTAGCCTGTAAATATGTTCAATGTTCTGTAAATTCTGAGAATTTTTAACTTTTATGTCATTTCAGTGATGGCCTCAAAATATTAGTATATACACTTTATAAATGAAAACTGCAACATGATATCAGTGTCTGTTTTCAATCAAGTGATGCCAAGTCGTATCACTCTAATTGTCAGGGACTAATGAGAAAAGAGTAATGGCAGACTTTAAATGTATATGCATTCACACCCAGGTGATGGCCAAATGATGTCACCCTTCCCAAAGAGAAGAAAGTTCTGTAGAGAGAAAAGAGGTGGAAAAGCTGGGTCACCACATGACCTACGAGAGAATATGTATATGTATGTATGTGTGTATATATACATACATATTCTCTTTCCCTCTATATGTATTATATATACATAAAATCTTTTGGATTATATATATTGTATATATATAACTTAATATAATAAGATATATTTTACTTATATGAAATATGAAAATATATAATAAAACATATATATTATATATGTATAATCCAAAAGAACCTGTGCCATAAGTTTATTTACATTGTAAGCAATAACTGGATTTAGAAAATTATCATTAATACCACAGTAGTTCATTTGAATACTGTATTGTTTGTAAATCCAACCCACTTTTATGGTTTCATAGTGTGATTTAATATGAAGAGTCATCAGCTTATTTTATAATTCTTTATGTTTCTGTAATATTAAAATAAAACTGAAGCTAATGAGGGTTCATGAAAATATTGCTTGCATTTAAAATTAGGTCAAAGCCTTAAACTTGTTGGAGGAAATACTGCTTTTATGAGCAGACTGCTCTATTCCCTTTTTCCTAATTCCATAAACTTCTGGACTTTCGGTAGCACCAGCCTTGGGTGCTTAGCCTAGGGAGAAGGGAGATGGGTGCTGAACTGGGGTTGGCAAACTATGACCCATGGGTCAAATCTGGCCCTCTGTTTTTTAATCAAACTTTTATTGAACCACAACTATAGCCACTTGTTTGCAAATTGTTCACAGCTACTTTCAAGCTGTAATGGCAGAGTTTAGTAGTTGCCACGAGACAGCATAGCCCACAAAGCTAAAATATTACTATCTGGCCCTTTACAGGAAAAGTACGCAGACCCATGGCCCAGATGAGCTAATAGGGCAAAATGAGAATAAACCCACTAGCATCTGAAAGTCCTGAAGCAAGCAAGCTATTTCTGGAAGAGAGGTAAGACGGTAAGGTTCTCTCACATGTAAAATGAAGGTGTTAAATATTAGTCATAAACTTACAGCTTTCTTCAACTAGTCATTTGTTAAGCTGTATGTGAGGCTCTGTGCTAAGTATATTTAATTCAAGAGAACAATTAGTTTCTACTATCAGGGGAATACTTTTAAATATCCTCCTCTAACTTTTCTAAGGATCTATTGAAGACTGAGTACTATACCACTGTTTTAAAGTTCAGCAAGCCGTATTTTACATATTAGAAAACTGAAAGATGGAAAAGATATTAAATTACAGTTACATAGTTAATGAAGGAGTCTGAATTCTAACCCAGATCCATTTGGCTCCAGAGCCCATGCTAAAAACTACTGTAAACTGCAATTCTTCTCTGTGAGGAGAAAAATTCTTCTCTCCCAAAACCCTCTTTCAAGTAAAGACTCTTTGAGGTTAAGTTTTGGCATGATTTGATTTTTCAGAGACAGAAAGCCTCCATAGACACTTTTTAAAAGGCATTAAAAACTGTGTGTGTGTGTGTGTGTGTGTGTGTGTGTGTGTGTGTGTGTATCCACTACTTGCTTACCTGCAATTCTATGAACCAGAGCACTGGTTGCTACTACTGATCACACTGAAACAAAATTTACCCCTATTGTGTCGTTATTAAGGTACATAGAAGTCTACTGTTCTAATGCTTTATATGCATTTAAAAACATTCATAAAATAGAAGTTTTAGAAATACAAGGTAAAAAGTAAATACGGATGTTTTATTCTAACACCTCAACGTATCATCTTACATCCACCATATGAACACTCTGCTTTGGAAATTAACAATGAAGAAGACAGTGCTTTCCCTTCAGCAAGTAGAGATAAGATCTAAAACACAAATGATGAAAATAAATTTGCTGAAATAGTGTATATGATTTGTTTCTTGTTAGAGGAAAAGGGCTCGAATATAGGACCCCACCACAGTGTGGTGGTTGCTAGAACTTGCAGGAGTCTTACTGACAGCAAAAATCCAAACTGGTGATCCCATGCATATTCTCTGAGCAACTGTTTATATTTCTCAAAATAATATCAATAAATTAGGTACACCAGGCTTATAAACACTATGTATTTTTTAAATATTGGGCTCCCTAGGCTGCCATATTATAAAATAGATGCTTCTTAATTTGAATACACTTAGCATAGTAGAAGTTTATGCCCTTCACAAGGCTATAAGACTTTACCCATACTGAAGTAAACTGCTGTCTTCTGTAGGCAATGAAATAAATGATCTAGTCAAATAGATCTAACATGTACACAATGATCTGGCATCCCAGTAATATCAAAGGGATGAACATAAATGTTATTCTCTACTACCTAAACTTTTAGAAGAATCATGTCCATGAAATCCCAAGAAATTAAATAATTATGGAAACATTTCAATTAAGTAGTAAAAATAGGCCACGTGTCAACTGAAAACTTGTATCTGCCACCATTTTGTTTTAAGACAGGAACATGGACTGAAGCTTAAAATATAATGATATGCTTTATATCATGGTGAAAAATATGTGTGTCAAATACAGTTAAAATCAATCAGATATTTCACAAATGCCACAAAAGAGAAAACTGTAGAAGTCCCTGGTGTGATCAATCACAAAAACTTTTAAAAAGATGTAAGTATAACAAAATATCAAAGGGGGAATGGCCCTGCCTTGGTCTCCTGCAGCTTACACGTGCTCTGGATATTCTCCTCCCAAGTTACTACCTGAACATCTCAAAACTTTGAAAGAGGATTAAAGGCACGTATAGCCACTAAATGTCAGAACTGTAACACCTTTGGAGGCCCTAAAAGTCCCTAAAATTTATAATTTTATGTGCTACACACTACTCCTTCTTCATGCCATTAAAAAAAAAAAAAGTTAGTGAAGAGTATTCCCTACATAAACTATTCCACAGAGCTTCTTTTTGTGACTCTCCACAAAGCTAACAAAATAAAATACCTAGATCTAAATCTTGACTGAGATCATAATATCTTGTTATACAACACTAACAAAAAAAAGAACAGAAGAAGGCCTTGAGAGATCAGTTTTTCTTCAGACTTGGAGGATATTTCTTCTCACATGTTTACAAATAAACAAATCATCTCCAGAAGAAGTCTGGGTGGTTCAGTCAGTTAAGCATCTGACTTCAAGTCACGATCTCACAGTTTGTGAGTTCAAGCCCTCCATCAGCCTCTGCACTGACAGCTCAGAGCCTGGAGCCTGCCTCAGATTCTGTGTCGTCTCCCTCTCTCTCTGCTCTTCCCTGCTCATGCTCTGTCTCTCTCTGTCTCCCTCAGAAATATACATTAAAAATATTTTAATAAATAAAGCTTAAAACATTTTTTAAATAAAATAAAATACAAGTTACTGACTTAACTTTCAAGGTTAAAACTTTCTGAACCCAAACTGAGACATTTCAGCTTTTTAAAAATTTGCCTCTGCATTTTCATTATTATTTATATTAATATTTATGTTCATTTATATTTTCAGCAGTTGTTAATGTGCTGGTAGTGTTCATAAACTGTAAATAAAATTAATTCCATAGACAAAAAAAATTAATTGAAAAAAAGAAAACATGTTTCAGAAAGAGGAGTTAGCAAGAGGCTAAGGATCAGTTAGGTTATGCTTCTTATCTGTAAGTCGTAAGCAACATGCTCTTATAACTCAACTGGATAAAACCTACAAAACTGATTTTGAGGCTACTATAATGCAATATGAAAAAAAAAAACTTCAAGAATTTGACATTGTTCCACAAATTCTGAAGACAATAGCAATTTTTTTAAAAAGAAAGCTGTTAGGCCAAAGCTTTAACAACTAAAATAAAGTTTACTGATTGAACATACTTGGTAATTCTCTTTTCCTTGAGATAACAGAAAGTTAAAACCAGAGAAGAAAGAAGAATCATAAAAGATCCTCTAGGATAAGTGCTTCATTTGCTTTTTGTTGTTGTTTCTTGAAAAAAAGTAATGTATAATTTAAAAAAACACACCCTGTTTGGGTATATAGTTCTGAGTTTTGACAAACTCACATACTCATGTAGCCACACTACAATCAAGATACTGACCATACCCACATGGCAACAAATTTCCTCATATCCACTCATTTCCTTTTCAAGTTTATTTTTTGAGAGAGAGAGAGACGGAGAGTGACATAGCACAAGTGGGAAAGGGGCAGTGAGAGGGGGAGTCACAGAATCTGAAGCAGGCTTGAGGCTCTGAGCTGTTAGTCCAGAGCCGGATGCGGGGCTCCAACTCTCAAACCATGAGATCACGACCTGAGCTGAAGTTGGACGCTCAACAGACTGAGCCACCCAGGCACCCCTCCTAATATCCATTTGTAATCAATCTTCTCACTTTCCAACCATGAGCCCCTGAAACCACTGACCTGATTCTTACTTTCATAGTTTTGCCCTTGGTGGAATGACACAAAACAAATCATATAAAATGCAGCCACTTGAGTCTGGCTTCTTTCATTTAATACAGTGCTTTTGAGACTCATCAATGTTGTTTACATCAGCAGTTTGTTCTTTTTTATTGCTAAGTGGTATTCTGTTATATGAACGTTCCATTATTTGAATATGAATTTATCCATTCACCAGCAATACACATTCACAATGTCTCTGGTGTTTGGTGACTGTGAATAAAAGTACTAAAAACATTTTCATACAGATTTTCACAGGGATATACATAATTTCTCTGCATATAAAAAGTACCTAGGAGAAACACTGGTGGATCACATAATTAAGATGTTTAACTTTACAAAACAACTGCCAAAGTGTTTTCCAGGGTGGCTACACCATTTAGCATTTCCATCAGCACAGATGAGAGTTCCAGCTGCTCCACATCTTCATCCTCATTTTATAGTCAGGGTTTTGGATTTTGGTTTTTGAGCCATTCTAATTAATAGGTGTGTAGCAGTACTTCATTGTGATTTTAATTAACATCTCCTGAATGACTAATGATTGAGTATCTTTCCATGTGCTTATAGGCCATCTGCAGATCTTCCTTGAAGTGTTTATTCACATCTTTTTTTTAATTATTTTATTTTTTAAATTTACATCCAAGTTAGTGAGCTAGCGGTGCAACAATGATTTCAGGAGTAGATTCCTTTATGCCCCTTACCCATTTAGCCCATCCTCCCTCCCACAACCCCTCCAGTAACCCTGTTTGTTCTCCATATTTAATAGTCTCTTATGTTTTGTCCCCCACCCTGTTTTTATATTATTTTTGCTTCCCTTCCCTTATGTTTATCTGTTCTGTGTCTTAAAGTCCTCATGTGAGTGAAGTCATATATTTGTCTTTCTCTGACTAATTTCACTTGGCCTAATACCTTCTAGTTGCATCCACATAGTTGCAAATGGCAAGATTTCATTCTTTTGGATTGCTGAGTAATACTCCATTGTATATGTATACCACACCTTCTTTTATCCATTCATCCATCAATGGACATTTGGGCTCTTTCCATACTTTGGCTATTGTGGACAGTGCTGCTATAAACATTGGGGTGCATGTGCCCCTTCGAAACAGCATACCTGTATTGTTGGATAAATACCTAGTAGTACAATTGCTGGGTTGTAGGGTAATTTTACTTTAATATTTCGAGGAACTTTCATACTGTTTTCCAGAGTGGCTGCATCAGTTTGCATTCCCACCAGCAGTGTAAAAGAGATCCTCTTTCTCCGCAGCCTCACCAACATCTGTTGTTGCCTGAGTTGTTAATGTTAGCCATTCTGACAGGTGGGAGGTGGTATCTCATTGTGGTTTGATTTGTATTTCCCTGATGATGAGTGATGCTGAGCATTGTTTCATGTGTCGGTTGGCCATCTGGATGTCTTCTTTGGAGAAGTTTCTAGTCATCACATCTTTTGCTCATTTAAAAAATTACACGGATAGTGGGTTTTCACAGTTTTTTATATCTCTACTTTACCAGCCCTTTAACATGTAAGCCATACAAACATTATTTGCCAGTCTGTGGCTTATCTCTTCATTTTCTTAAAAGTGTCTTCAAAGAGTAGAAAGAAGTATTAATGATTTTTTATGGCTCATGTTTCTTGTGTCATCTAGGAATTTTTGCCTCATTTAAAATGATAACTTTCTCCTATGTTTTCTTATAGAAGTTTTATAGTTTTAGATTTTATGTTACAGTAAGTGATCCATTTGAAATTAGGTTTGTGTAATGGTACAAGGAATTGGTCAAGGGTTACTTGTTTTTAACAGATATCCAATTATTCTAGCACCATTTGTTGAAAAACTACCCCTTTTCTATTGAATTACCGTAACTTCTTTGTTCAAAATTAACTGACCATTAATCTATTTTCTGGACTCTCTAACCTGTTCCACTGACCCAGGAATCTATCCTATCACCAATACAATGCTGTCTTTATACTACCGGCTTTATAGTAAGTCTTGAAATCAAAGAGTAGAAGTCCTCTATACTCTCTGTTTTATAAATTGTGTTGCCTATTCTCAGTCTTTTGCTTTTCCACATAAATTTCACAGTCGCCTTCTTGATTTCTACCAAAAAGCCTACTGGGATTTTGATTAGGATTGTGTGTTAAATACATAGAGCCATTCGGGAAAAAATGACATCTTGACAATATTGAGTCTTTAGTCCATAAGCATGATATGTTTCCATTTATCCAGATCTTCTCTGGTTTCTCTCATCAATATTCTGTAGTTCATAACATAAAAATATTACATTTGTCTTACTGTATTTATCCCTAAGTATTTCATGTTCTTGGTGCTCTTATAAAAGTCAATTTCAATTTTCAATTATTCATATCTAATAGCTTTCTTTTTTTGTGTAGAATCTTTGGGTTTTCTACTAAAAATGTATCATCTATGAATAAAGGCAGCCTTATTTCTTCATTTCTAATCTGAATGTACTTAAATTCTTTTTCTTGCCATATTATACTGGCTAGGATCTACAGTACACAGCTGATTAGAAATGGTATGAGTGAGCTATCTTCCTTTCTGACGGTGATGACCTGCCCACAAGAACCTGCCTGTTGGTGATGGGCCTCCTGCACACGTCCCCGGAAAAGAAGAGGAAGCACAAGAAGGAGCACCTGGTGCAGAGGCCCAATTCCTACCTCATGGACATTAAGTGCCCTAGGTGCTTCAAAATCACCAGCACCTTTAGCCACTCACAAAGGGTAGTTTTGTGTGGGGGCTGCTCCACTGTCCTATGCCAGCCAACAAGAAGAAAAGCAAGATTTACAGAAGGATGGTCCTTCAGATGGAAGCAGCGCTAAGAGCAACCTGAATCAACACAGTGGGGAACTATACCAATAAACAGATTTTGGATGTAAAAAAAAGAGTGCGCTATTTTATCCTTGCTCCCAATCTTAGGAAGAAAGATTATACTTTACCGTTAAGTATAATGTTAGCTTAAGGTTTTTGTAGCTGCCCTTTATCAAGTTGAGACAGTTCCCTTCCACTCCAGCTTTGCTGAGAGTTTTCATCGTGAACAGATCTGATGAATTTTGTTGACAGTTTTTCTTTCCTGCATCTACTGAGGTGTTATTTTTTTAATACACTGATGTGATTGATTTTATATTTTAATGTTGCATTCAAAATCTACCTTGCATTACTGAAATAAGTTCCACTTGGTCTTTTTTATTTATTGCTAGGCTTCATCTGTTAATACTTTGTTAAGGATTTCTGTGTTTACGTTTATAATGCATGCTGGTCTATAGTTTTATTTTCTTGTAAAGTTTCTGGAAGATTTGCATAGAATTGACATTTCTCCCTTAAAATTTTTAATGTTTGTTTATTTTTGAGAGAGAGAGACAAAGACAGAGACAAAGACACAGCGTGCAAGCAGGGGAGGGGCAGAGAGAGTGGAGACACATAATCTGAAGCAGGCTCCAGGCTCTGAGCTGTCAGCACAAAGCCCAACACAGGGCTCAAACCCACAAACCGTGAGATCATGACCTGAGCCGAAGTCGGATGATTAACCGACTGAGTCACCCAGGTGGCTCCCTTAAATGTTTGGTAGATATTACCAGTAAAACCATTTGGACCTATACTTTTCTTTGTGGAATATTCAACTACAAATTCAATTTTTTAACAGATATAGGATTATTTTCATTATTTCTTCCTCATACATAGTTTGTGTCTTTCAAAGCATTTGTCCATTTCATCTCACTTATCACACTTAATGGAATAAAGCTATTCATAACAGTCTCTTATTATCATTTAATATCTATAGGATCTATAGGGATTTCCCTCTTTCACTCCTTATACTACTAATTTGTTTTTTCCCTCTTTTTACTCTTAGTTTCAGTAAAGTTTTCTTTTTCCAATCCACCATCTTATTTATATAATTTATTGTCAAGTTGGTTTCCAAACAATACCCTGTGTTCATCCCAACAAGTGCCCTCCTCAATGCCCATCACCCACTTTCCCCTCTCCCCCACCCCTCATCAACCTTCAGTTTGTCTCTGTATTTAAGAGTCTCTTATGGTTTGCCTCCCTCCCTCTCTGTTTGTAACTTTTTTTCCCCTTCCCTTCCCCCATAGTCTTCTGTTAAGTTTTTCAAGATCCACATGAGTGAAAACATATGGTATCTGTCTTTCTCTAACTTATTTCATTTAGCATAATACCCTCCAAGTTTCAGTAAAGTTTTATCAATTTTATTGATCTTTTCAAGGAACTAGCTTTTTATTTCGTTGATTTTTTCCTCTATTGTTGTTTTCAGTTTCATTGATTTCTACCCTTATCTTTATTATTTCCTTCCTTATGTTTACTTTGGGTTTAATTTGTTCTTTTTCTATTTTTTACAAGCTTAGATCATTGACTTGTAATCTTTCTCCTTTCTAGCATAAATTTCCCTATAAGCACTAATTTAACTGCATTTCACAAATTTGGTATATTGTGTTTTCCTTTTGATTTACTTTAAAATATGTTCTAAGTTCTTGTGACTTATTCTTTACACATGGGCTATTTAGAAGTGTTTTCCTTAATTACCAAATATTTGGGGACTTTCCAGATATGTTTATATTAGCAATTTCTTTGTTGTTGTTGTTGTTGTTTATTTATTTATTTGAGAAGGAAAGAGAATCCCAAGCCGGCTATGCATTGTCAGTGCAAAGCCTGATATGGTGTTCAATCTCACAAACCATGAGATCATGACCTGAGCTGAAACCAAGAGATGGACATTCATTCAACTAATGTAGTCACCAGACATCCCTGTATTAGCGATTTCTAATTTAATTCTTCTTGTGTGTCAAAAACATACTTTGTACCATTTCATCTTTTAATCTGTAGAATATAGTCTACCTTGGTGAATATGGACTTGAAAGAAATGTACTTTCTGCAGGCAGTGAATGGAATGTTTTGTAAATGTCAATCAGGTCAAGCTGGTTATGTTATTCAGGTCTCCTAACCTTCTAGATTTATTTGCTAACATTTTGTCTATTCTATCAGTTACTGAGAAGATTGCAATCTTCAATACAGGCATGCTCGCATACAAACATACATACATATACAAACATAGACAATGTGACAATCAAAATTAAGTACAGATTATAGTTAAGTTTTTCCCCACATATTAAAAGCACTGCATGTTCACTAAAGATAAATTTTAAAATTCAATAAAGTACTCATCCCACCACCCAAGTTGGTTTTACTCTTTACTCTTATTTAAATGAAGTGATATCTAGAGTGTCAAGGTACCAGGCATGGTCCTGGCCCCATCCACCATCTCAGATCCACAGCTGGACGGCAGGCTGGAATGCTTAGCCTCCCACCCACTCCTCAGAGGCCATCAGACATTCACTTATCATAGTTCTACGAAACTGAAATAAAATCTTTTCTACTTCCTGGCTTTCTGATACTATGTAGATCTCTAAAGCCTTTTCCAAGCTTGAGAATTTTAAGAATTATTTTTCTTCCTGTAAGATAACAGTGTAATCTGAGTTTAGCTCCTATCTGGTAAGACATTCTTCTAATATTATATCTTAATACTCTTAGAAATAATAAACAATATTAAAGATAGGATCCAAATAAGGTTAAAAGCAAATACTAAAATTTAAGCAGAATACCAATATATACAAAATTCAAGTCCAAAGAGAAAAGCAATATCTGCAATTCATGTATTAAAAATATTTACTGAGTGCCTACTGTGTGTTAGGCATTATTCCTACTCCCAAGAATAAAGCACTAAACAAAATAGACAGTCTCCAGGACCACTCTGTTGGGTGGAGGAGACATATGCAATCAACATAAATATATAACATTCTGGACTGTGAAAATTATAATGAAGAAACATAAAGGATAATAAAGGAAATGGGGAGGCAGGGTGTGCAGTTAACACTTGCTGGTCAGGGAAGTCCTCAGACAACAAGACAGAAGAAATCATACAGATATTTAGAAGAGAAATATTCCAAACTGAGGAATAACAAACACTTCTTGAGGAGGGAATGTTTGCTGGAATGTTTGAGGAACTATAAAGAAGCATTCGGTCTGCGATTTTGAAAGGGATTATAAATTAGCGACATATTGTTTTAAGCTAGTTAGTTGTGTGTGGAGCCACCTATCCAAAGTACAGCACAAAAACTTAAAAGTTCATGATTTTTCATTTAAATGAGGAAATTAAGCTAGGAAAATTCTGACACTTCCTAAAGGAAATATTTTTCAAAATCCTTCTAAAACCAATACTAACTTATCACAAAAACCAATAGCATCCTGTGTTAAAGAAGTACATACTCTATTTATATATTTATCTTTACAGAGAAAAACTAAAGCAAAGACAGACCTAAGGAAATGATAAGCACTTATTCTTTCAGATGGTGCTATTAAAAAAAAAAAAAGCAGAGCCCTCTTCTCACTCAGGAAAATAAATTTCTTCAGAAAAAAAACTGAAAAATATTAGCCTATAATTACTATTTAAATGCAAACAAACACAACTTTTAAAAAGTTAATTTTCATATTTTACATAAGATTAAGTCAAGCAATCAGCGTGAATTAATAAAATAAGTATATATACTTAACTTTTCCATTCAGTCAAGTAACTTTACAAAATATTTTTAAATTCCTTTGGCTAGGGAAAACATGGAATTGAATTTATCATTTTAACCTACTACAATAAAATTTAAAAGATCAGCGTCATCCAGAATAAACTTTACAGCTCTTGACTTCACCAGGAATTACATCATATAATCCAAAATATGAATTAAAAAGCCATTAAGAAATGTAGACCTTTTTGTATGCCGCATGTTCCCTTTTGATTTCTTGCCTGGGTTTATAAATCTCTAAGGCTGCGTGGTAGTTCACAGTCTTAGTTCATATTACAAAGATCCAGGCTATTTATTTTCTGAACACAAATCTAAAAATTATAATATAACCAAGTTTGATATCAGTTTAAGGAATTTTCGCATCTTCAGTCAAGATGATGTCTGGCTAAAACTAAAAAGCCTGACAGTACTAAATGTTGGTGGGGCTGCGGAACAAGCAGAACGCTCCCATGCGCGGCCAATGGGAAAGCCATCAGCACACACATACGTCTTGTAGCTGACCAACCACAAACCCTTGCATAATGCCCACATCTTCAGATTTCCTCATCACAATTCCCACCATGGAAAGTGGTGTCAACTGCAATCTCTCAAGGTTCCCTTACTGACACTTTCATTACTGTCACTCCCAACACTCCAAAATGTCATAGTCAACCGCTGGCCATTTGGAACAAACCAAATCCTACACTGTCCAAGACAGCACTGAATACAATAACATAATATCTAAAACTAAAATATTTATCAAACTGACAAATATGCCATAAAAGAAACTACAGAAATAGACACAGGTAATTGCATGTAATTCTAATAGTTAATATTTATCTCGGTATGACAAAGTAATACAAAACATACACAGAGAGTCAACAATGAGATGTAAGAAAAGGACTGACCATAGGAACTTTTACAAACAACATTTAAATCTGCTCCAGACTGCAACTGTGAAAAAAGATAATCCCAACAAAGGAACAAATTTAAGAAGATGGTGATATTTACTACAGTAATTAGTAGTTTTACTAATTAGCACTTTTATCACGTCAGCTATTTTACATTTTCTTCTAATTATATTATTTGATATTCTAAGTCAGTGAATTTAACATAAAAGGGGGAAGAAAAGGAAAAGAGAGGGGAAAAAAACTTACTGGGATTGAAAATTCCTCAGCCAAATACTTTAAGTCGGCAGCTTCTCTTGCCAAGAACTTACTTCTTTCTCTCATGTTGCCCTGAAGTTGTGTATCAAACTCCTTTCTTACCACAGAAGCAACAGAGTCAATAATGACAAGTTTAATTCCCTTTGAAATAATTTCTTCTTCTAAAGATTCAATTCTGCAAAAGTAGAATTTGTAAAACAGTGGATAAATTTAAGATAAATAAAAAATAGGGTATTGCAAAGATTAACCAACTTAAAAACAATGACAACAAATTGTTCGTCCCTAGTTTACAGTAATGACTGCAAGTATTCAATAATCATAACTTATTTCCAGCTCTTCTATACATACTACACTCTTTTGAAAATGGACCAAAATGTTTTCATTTAGTTTCATTCTCTGATTCTTCTACGGATACTGCTAATTTCAGGGTAAAACTGCTTGTCGCAGCCAATCTCCAAAATGGCCCCCATTTATTCCGACCTTGTCCTGCCAGCCTTGTGCAGTCCCCTCCGACATTTACCAATATTGGTCTGTACGGCCAACAGCATATGACAAAATGATGCCATGTCACTTCTGAGAGTAGGTTATAAAGACTACAGCTGCCATCTTGGGCTCTCTTTCACTTGCCCACTCTCAGATCACTCTCTCTGGGGGAAGCAAGTTGCCATGTTGTTAACAGTCCTATAGAGAGGCCCACATGGTGAAAAACAGAGGTCTATGGCTAACAGCCAGCAAGGAAGGGAGGCTTTCCAGCAACTATCTGAGTAACCTTGGCATTATCCAAGATTGTCCAGCCCCAACTGAGCCCTGAGATAACCACAGCCCTCGCGAACAGCTGGACAGCAACCTCTGTTGCAACCCTGAGCCAGAAACGCTCAGCTAAGCACTCCCAGATACCTAGCCCTCTGATACTAGGTGAGACAAGACACCATTTGCTGTTTTAAGCTGCTGAATTTGGGGGTAACCTGTTAATGAAACAAAAGATACCTGATATACTACCTAAATGGTTAATTAAATCTAAAACATTTTACTTATTTAATATTTTCTTTTTAAAGAAATATTTCATCCAATAGGCTATAGCAAATAAAGAACATTGAAATAATTATTTCCCATAATCCTAATACATATGTAGAGACTTCTTTCACTCAGAAGCTGAAAGCATAAAAACAAAAAATAAATCTTCAAAGTATTACTAAAATGCCAAAATCTAAAGCAGCAAACCTTTGTAGAACTTCATCACAGCTGAGTTCCCGATAAAGATGAACCTTACTGCTTGTCAAAAGTAATTTTTCTTCAGTGTTAAAATATCTGGGAAAACGAGATTCTGCTATCTCAACCAGTCTGTGGGGAGGAAAAATAGTGCAAGTGAAAATAGTTAATAATATTCAAGGCCACAATGCCGAACATCTAATGAATTTTACTGAAGAAATTCATAAGCCACAAGTAACACTAGAACAAAAATAGAGCAGGTATAAGCAAAATGCTTTAAAACAGAGTTTTTAAATGTAAGCTATTTCCAGGGCGCCTGGGTGGCTCAGTTGGTTAAGCATCCAACTTCGGCTCAGGTCATGATCTCACAGTTCATGGATTCGAGCCCCACATGGGGCTCTGTGCTGACAGCTCAGACCCTGGAGCCTGCTCAGGATTCTGTGTTTCCATCTGACTCTGCCCCTCCACCGCTCATGCTCTATATATATCTCTCTCTCTCTCAAAAATAAAAAAACATTAAAAAAATTTTTAATGTAAGCTATCTGTTATAATGACTAAGAGAGATTAGCAGAACATTGTTTTTTAATAATTGATCATTTGACTAACAGCTATAAGACATGTTTAGTAAATAAGAAAAATGATTTCATCATCATGGATAAAAGAAAGGTACTTGAACAAATATATAGTATTATCACTCTAACAATCAAATATCAGTAAGTTTCCATGTCTCAGAACAGAAAAACATGCTTTCTCAGTTAAAACTTAATACGTACAAAATAAATCCTATCCCAGTAGCTCCTTGGTAAACAGGAAATTATTAACTAAACAAATGGATGTTGTCCAATATTTCCTTAGTAAACAAATTATTTTCTATCTATTTAATTCTGAACTCAACGCTAGATCTGATGTATAAAGTAGGCCAAGTATAGGAGTGACAAGGAGAAACAGATGCAAATATCATCAGTAAGAGTATAAGACATGGAGCTCAGTACTAGAAATTTCAAGTGTTTCTGGTTAAAAATATAAAAGTATAAACCTCAAAGTGTAACTGTCTCCTATTTAAAATAATACTTTATCAGTCTGGTACTTAACCATCCAAGGATGACTGGAAGGAAGGACTATAAACACAAAAATCAGCCTACACTTTATGTTCCATTTAAAGACACAAAAGTACAAAGAACAAGCATTTTCATTTCTAGTTAATGAGTCCTAAGAAGAGGCTGAGAACTTTAAAGAGAGAAACAAAATAAGTTCCTCACATATATTATAATCAGAAATGAAAAAGAAACATCTAAAACAGAGAGGAACAAAAAAAGAAAACTGGTCAATAATATTTTTAAGTGTATTTTGAACAATTTGAAAAGAAAAGCATCATTGGGTTGAACAGGAAGAGGAAAAATACTTTACCAAAAAAAGGCTGAAGAGCAAGAACAAATGGATCAAATGAGCACTCAAAGAAAGTGTACAAGAGACACATGAGGGGTGGAATAAAGAAGGAAACGAGGTAAGCAGTGAAAGCATGATGAAATGAGATGAGACGGGAAAAGGCAGGACAGGCAAATTTTAAGGGTTTGGGGGAAAATGTGTAAATTTCTCGATTAGGGTATTTGCTGAATTCAGAGCTGGTCAGAGAAGTCAAAAGCTCTGACACTTGGAACCCACTGATTTTTAATAGGATGGCTATGGCAACATCTGTCAGAAACATGGAAGTCTTCCAAAATTGGATGCCCAGTGGATTAAGTACTGAGTACTTCTCTCAATCAGTGAGAGAACTGAACAGCTGACAGACAATATTAATTTTCTGGCTTCAACACTAGGCTGAATTT
This sequence comes from Proteles cristata cristata, assembly GCA_017311185.1. Taxonomy (NCBI): domain Eukaryota; kingdom Metazoa; phylum Chordata; class Mammalia; order Carnivora; family Hyaenidae; genus Proteles; species Proteles cristata. Next base: position 94,235 of record JAESUZ010004538.1, read on the forward strand.
CAACTGGCAGCTTGAGTGGTAAAAGACTCTGGAAGTTATGACTGCTCTTTCCTTCAATTAAGGCCCCTCAGAAAGAAGGTGGTCAATATATGGACACAAACTGACTTTGCTCACAGTTACCATGCTAAACAAGTGTACCAAATGATTATTCACATACCAATATGCTGAAATTTTCTATAATCAGTTTCTCCAATTGTTTTTTATTTTAGAAAAGATCTCTAAAAAATATATAAACCAAAACCTAAATACAAATGTAATATCTATATGCCTCACACTAATCATAGCAACTTCTTATAGCAATCTTCACAAGGATCTTTTTTGGTTAGAGTAACAACAGAAAAGATCCTATCTTTCACTCCCAGATATTAATTACATATAGCTTGAAAGCAATGCCATCTAGTGGACATCTGTTTTACAAAAAGTATTCCTTTCAAGTATGTACTTAAGATTCATTCATTCAACACATATTTATTGAGTACCTACTATATGCCAGGCACCCTTCTGGGTGCTAAGGATGTGACAATGAACAAAAAAAGCAAACAAACAAATAAACAAAAACAAAACTTTCCTCATGGAACCTACAGTCCACTGAGAGAGACAAAGAAATAAATATATATTATATATTAGGTAACAAGCGCTCTAAAGAAAAATGAACCAGGATGAGGGAACAGATTGTTAGGGATTGTGAGGGAAGCAAGTGTTATTTTATGTAAAGTGGTCTGGGAAAGCCCTTTAATAAGGTGAACTTGAGCAATGGCTTAAGGGAAATGAACTATTGGATATACAGTGAAGCAGTGCATAGGCAAAGAGAATTATATATAACAAGTGCAAAAACCCAGATGTAAGAAGATGCCCAAGGTTACTGAGGAATGACAAGGAGGCTAATGTAGCTGAAACACAGGAAACAATATGGAGAATAAAAGGAAATGAGGCCAGAGTGCTAGCCAGGAACCATGATCACATAAGATCCTTAGGTCTGTGGTATTTAGACATTATTTAGTAAATAAGAAATCTAGAAGTAGAAGTGACATGATCTGACTTCTTTTTTATTTAAAGAGTCACTCTACCAAATGGAAAAGAGGCTATCACAGTGAAAGCAAGACCAGCTAGTACAGTAGTCCAAATAAGAGATGATGGTGACTTGACCTGGAGAATAGCTCAGCTGATTAGAAGTTACTAAACTCAAGGTATAGTTCAAAAAAGGTTCTGGGGCACCTGGGTGACTCAGTCGGTTAAGCGTGTGACTTCGGCTCAGGTCATGATCTCACATTTCATGGGTTCAAGCCCAGCATAGGCTCTGTGCTGACAGCTCAGAGCCTGGAGCCTGCTTCAAATCCTGTATCCCCCTCTTTCTGCCCATCCCCTGCTTGTACTCTGTCTCTCAAAAATGACTAAACATTAAAAAAAAAAAAAAGCAGCTGAAGGGAATTCTTGACTAATTGGATGAGCATCTGGAGGAATGGAATTACCATTCATTGAAGTGGAGAAGACTGGATTTGTTCCAGGTTTTTGTCATTAGTTCCCCCTGTTACTTCACAGTTCTTGTATAAAAGGAAAGTTAAAAGCTTTACATTAGTGACCACATGCCAACTTGAAACAAAACACATGCTTAATGTTAAAAAAAAAAAGTTTTCCAAAGTTCTAGTTGAAATATAACATCATAAATGTGCTGAAATATAAGTTTATGGTTTCTCAAAGCTTCTTATACATGTATAACATTTTCCTGTTCATTTTTTCAGTATATATACTTGTTCAGCACTGTGACATAAATATAAGAATGTGAATCTATTAGTTGTTTACAGGTTCCAGAAAATCCCAAAGTTTTGTTTAATACTAAGTACTTATTACTAATTTCATATTCTAACTTAAGTTAGAGCCTCTTCAAGATCTCCCTCCTCACTAATTCACCTAGATTCACAAATGATAAAGCAGCTGAAATTAGATGAAGAAAAACCTACCCAGATTCATGAAATCATCTCAAAAAATGGGAAGAGGGAACTGATATCCCCCATTGTTTGCCCCCTAGGTCAAAGATCCTGGATTCATGCCAACAAGCAAATAACTAAATGGTCCTAAGACCACACTAGTAATTGCCTTTATAATGAGTTAAAGTCATGGCTGGCCACTACCACCGCATGCCTCCCTCTTGACACACTGAAATTCAGAAAGAGTGACACTCTAAAGAGTCTAGTAGGAATTGGTTGCGGGGTACTTGGCACCTTGAGAGGTGACATGCAATTCTTCAGATCTAAGCTTGACCACTGCTTCCACACAGTACGATACAATACAACACACACCTCTCCTTTGTATAGTTAGTTTGAATCATTACAATTTTACATGTTTGTGATTATTTGATTAATGTCTTCCTCCCAAATATTTCTTCCCAGTTTTCAAAGCTTTTCTGACTTCAAGACAACTCAGGACTACCCACTTCCATCTCCTAAATTTCCAACCCTATATTCCACCTCCCCAGATCCACACCTCCAGAGTGCCAGGACCCATCTCTTGTTTCAGTCCCTCAGTTTTCCTCACACACAAATCCACTTGCAATTCTAAGACCAAGTTTTATCTTCCTTTATCCATTTTGCTTCTCCCAGAATTGTATTTTGAAACCCTCTATTATTACTTACCGTCCATATCACCTTCTTTCTTTTATTCGTCACCTCTGGTTCCATATTTTCCTAATTATCTCCAATAGGGATAATATAGTATTCACTCAAATCACATATACCAGAATCCTCACAGTTGCCAAAATTGTATACAGGTCACTAGATTAATATATTTATCTATACTTTCAAAATATATATAAGCAGAGTTTGTCTAAGACTACCTCAGATCTTAAGCGTAAGTCCAACAGGGTAAACAAATAAAAACAGGCTTTTCTGAATCAGCCAGAAAGGGAAACACAGAGCTCTGCCTGCTTAGCACTCTCCTCCCCCCGAGGCAGTCCCCAAATACCTGAGGGTTTGGTAGCAGACTCTACTATTATATAATTATTAATCAGTCTGGAGATATAATTTCAGTCTATGGTAAACAAACATGCTTAACACACTATTTTAGATTATCTTCTCAAAGATAAATTTTAAAAAAGCTAGTGTATTGCTTTAAAAAATAGAACTCATCTTTCCAAAGCGCTTTTAAGCATATTACCTGCAAAATTTTCTATCTTTGTTTTTAATGCATTTTTAACTTAAGTAATTTTTATTTACTCCTCTTGTTTTCTCCTTCCTTCTTGATAAAAAGGCTATCTATCAATTTACTAACCAAAATTATTTCCACTTTTTATCACTCACCCTAAATTCTCTGTATGCAAATCTTTTTTTTTTTTTTTTTTTTAAAAGAGAGAGAGCATAAGCCGGGGAGGGGATAAAGGGAGTCTTAAGCAGGCTGCATCCTCAGCACAGAGCCCAACACAGGGCTCAATCTCCACAACCGTGAGATCGTGACCTGAGCCTAAATCAAGAGTCAAAAGCTTAACTGATTGAGCCACCCAGGTGCCCCCAGATAGCTTGCCTGTAAGCACAAAATGAAGACATTGCTACATACAGAGGCAAACAGAAAGCTAAAACATATTCTTTTTTGGGTCTCTTATTTTCACACTTTTACTTCTTCTCTAAGTCCAGAAACTATCCTGAGATGGCAGACACTATTAATTACCTATCATATCCATGCCCACCTCTTCCTTGCTATGAGAACCCCAATTTTATTCAGGCAGCAATGTTAGCGAGACCCGGGAAGCTCATCATGCTTATTATAACAATCTTCTCCCCCTCATTCCCCACCCTCCCTTGCCTATGGGGGTGGCCCAATGAGAGATCTGCAGGATAATAATTCGGGAGGATGAAAAGGAAATCAGCAGAGGGGAAAGGGCAGCTCTTCTGGGAAAAACATATTCTCCTGATAAAACATATAGCTGGCCGTTTGCCTTCCCACTAGCTAGATAGGAGGCCTAAAAACATATAAGCCCTAGGTCTCTCTGTCTTCACTGCACGGCAGAACCAGTGCCTGCAACCACCCCCTCACTCTTGGCTGGGTATTCAGTTACTTACAGCAGAAAGCTTTCCTAACTGATTCATGAACCTTCCCCAATAAATCCAAATAGGGGTCAAGCAGTCCCATAACGGCACAAGTGAAGTGTGACCAGGTAGTACAAAGCCAGCTCCATCCTCTGACCTGCCATGACAAACTCCAGAAGACAGTTTGTTAAAAGAGGACTGGTACTTTTGATTCCACCTGAACCTATCACCACACCTCAGAAGGCAATCCACGTGGCAGCCAGGCAACCACACTCTTCACGCCTTGTGGAGAATAGACCAGAAAAGTAAAAACAATATAAATTTCAACCCCTATCCTCAAATGACCTTCATAAAGGTTCCTTGAGAATTATGAAACATAATTTCAATAAAGGGACTAAAATTTTACCTCATTTCCAGCTTGCCTTTGGTTTCTTAGTTGAAGGTTAGTCATTGACATTTTAAAAATACCTTTCATTTGGACAACCTGAGTTAACCAGTGTCTTTACCAGTGTTAGCATCAAGTACATTTCAGTGTTCAGATTTCCAGCGGTCTCATATATGTGTATACTTTTGTTCTTTTTTTTTTAACCATTTATTTGCTTAAGATTCAAATAAGTTCATCACATTACAACTGATCAATACAACTTTTATCCCCAGCTTTATTGAGATAGAACTGGGGGCACCTGGATGGCTTAGTTGGTTAAGCGTCCGACTTTCGCTTAGGTCATGATCTCACGGTTCGTGGGTTCGAGCCCCGCGTCGGGCTCTGTGCTGACTGCCAGCTCAGAGCCTGGAGCCTGTTTCAGTCTGTGACTCCCTCTCTCTCTGACCCTCCCCTGCTCACACTGTCTCTCTCTCTCTCTTTCTCTCTCTCCTAGAAATAAATAAAACATTAAAAATTAAAAAAAAAAAGAGATAGAACTGGCATATTGTGTAAGTTTAAGGTGTAAAACATGATGAGACCAATATATCTTTCAAATCTTTTAATCCAAAGATTGCTCCTCTAACTTTTTTTTTAATCTTAACAATTAAAAACCGTGGTTGTTTGTTCTGTCATTTCCCACAGTTTGCATTTTGCTGACTACATCCCTCCAGTGTTGATTTAACACATTCCTCTCTTCTCCGTATATGTTGTAAACTGGTAGTTGGATCTGAAAGCTTGATCACATTCAGGCTTGACTATTCTTCCATCAGGAGGAATAACTTCTTTTGTAATTCTAGTTGCCTTTTATGTTTATGAACTGTTTTTACTCACAACATTTCTGACACCAAATGTTTAGGTTTTCCATACCAAGCAATTCTTCAACTCCCTATGAATACCAAGTGGGAATCTGACACTTAACTATCAGGAGTTAACTCAGATCTCACAGTTTAAGGGGTCAGACCCACAAGACTGCCCCCCTCCCCCATGTAAGACACTAAACGCCAAGTCCCAGGCCTCTGGCACTTGTGACCAACTGAGCAACTACAAATCATGAGTTCCCACACCCTCAAGTTCACTGATTTGCCAGAATGGCACACAGAATTCAGAAAGGTACTTTATTTACTATTACCAAGTTATTACAAAGAATATAAGATACAACTCAGGAAAAGATTGGGGGGGACTACATGGCACACCACCCTCCCAGCATGTTGCTGTGTTCACCAACCCAGAGGCTCTCCAAACTCTAGCATTTAGAAATTTTTGTAGAGATCCCACTACATAGGCAGTGTTGATTAAAGCATTGGCCACTGGCAATTAATCAGTTACCAGCCTCTTTCCCTTCCTCAGAGGTTGAGGGTGGCAGGGGAAGAGGGGTAATAGGTGAGGCTGAAAGTTTCAACACTATTAATCACATGATTGGCAACCAGCTCCCAGTGAAACTATCCAGGAGCCCACCAAGAGTCACTTCATTAGCATAAACTCATTTTCCAAAAGTTTTAGAAGCTATTTAGAAGAACCAGGACAAAGACAAAATATGGATGTCTTATTATGTCACAATATTCAATGCCTAGATGCATTAGATTGTTGGGGTTTGTAATTTGGTGACATTCTATCATTCCTTCTTCACTTATTACTGGAATACTCCAGTATTTGGGGGCTCCTGGATGGTTCAGTCAGTTGAGCATCTGACTTGGGCTCAGGTCATGAACTGAGTTTGAGCCCCACACTGGGCTTTCTGCTTTAAGCACAGAGTCTGCTTCATATCCTGTGTCCTCTCTTTCTGCCACTCTGCCACGCACATGCATGCACTTTCTCTCTCTCAAAAACAAACATACATTTTTTAAAAAGAGCTATTTACTATTCAGCAATACAGTTCATACAGAAAAAGAATAGATGTTTGATTTCCTTTTTTAAAAACTCACCTCAAAATAATGAGTTGCTTCTCCAGAATTTTCCAATACTGATTAGTTGCTTTTCATTTCTTAATATCATAGACTCATGAATTTAAACATATTTCATGGGTTTTAATCTACTATCATTACTATTCTTATTGATGGTCTATTTGTCTCATCTTTAGCAGGCAGGAGCCTTTTCAGGTTGATTCCTGAGTCCTTCTGACACTCCCTTAAGTAGTCTTTGATGGCTCTCTTGTTACCTGACATGATGTTTCAAACTCAACTTAAAAGTTTCCTGCACCAGTGCTAGAACCAGCCATTTCCCCAACGAATCCTCATTCCTTTTAGCAGAAAATGGTGTCTGGATTTCACATTATGAGACTAATGCCTGTCAATTCATTCATTTATCAAACATTCTGCCAGCAGTTAATATGTATCAGTCACTAATTTTGGCTTCGAAGATACAAAGATATAACACAAACTCAAAAAGCTGAGAAACAAGTGGCATATACTTCGAATAGATAACCAAGAAATGTAGAAGAAAGCAAATAAACCCCAGGCAAAATAATCCACTTAGAACTTATCTGGTCAGGGAATACACTTCTCTCTAACTAGCATTCTTAGAAATAAGAGAGAGATGTGATACAGAATGACACAGTTATAGAAAGACTCAAAGAACTAAACCTTGACTAAAAGAACAGAATTGAATCAGTCTCCAGACCTCTAAGTACTCCTTCCTGCTCATGAATGTCAATCAGAGCAGGGGTAGAGGGAGACCAGACTTATTTTCAGGTGTACAGAATTACACAAATAATCCAGTAACTCTCTCTCACAGAATGTAAAAGGTCCTTGCCAAAGTAAGGAAATATTGGGGCACCTGGGTGGCTTAGTCGGTTAAGCGTCCGACTTTCGCTTAGGTCATGATCTCATGGTTCGTGGGTTCGAGCCCCGCGTCGGGCTCTGTGCTGCCTGCCAGCTCAGAGCCTGGAGCCTGTTTAGGTCTGTGACTCCCTCTCTCTCTGACCCTCCCCTGCTCATGCTGTCTTTCTCTCTCCTAGAAATAAATAAAACATTAAAAAAAAAGAGTCTGCAAAGTAAGGAAATATTTTCTTTCCAAGCATAAATACATATTCACTGCGTTTTTTACATTTAATACAATACTATGACAAAGATTAAAGTGAAACACTTCTCAATCAAAAAATATTTTTAAATTTCCAACTTTTCCATTCACTAGTATTTTACTTCCAACTAGAAATTACTGACAAAGCAGCTTACCTTTTGTCTTTTTCACTTTCATCCCTCCCTGTTTCTTTTTTTCTTTTCTTTCTTTTTTTAGTTATTTTCGAGAGAGAGAAAGAGCATGGATGGGGTAGGGGGCAGGGGCAGAGAAAGAGACACAGAATCAGAAGCAGGCTCCAGGCTCTGAGCTGTCAGCACAGAACCCGACATGGGGCTAGAACTCACAGACTGCAAGATCATGACCTGAGTCAAAGTCAGATGCTTAACCGACTGAGCCACTCAGGTACCCCATCCCTCCCTGTTTCTTAAACTTCTTTCTTCCTGACTTTTTACAAAACACAGCTAATCCAAGAACTCAAACCAATGACAAAGGGATGGAAAAGACAAAAAGAAACCTCCTGGGTTAATTTTAAAAGGAAACTTCAAGGGGCGCCTGGGTGGCTTAGTCGGTTGAGCGTCCGACTTTCGCTTAGGTCATGATCTCGCGGTTCGTGGGTTCGAGCCCCGCGTCGGGCTCTGTGCTGACTGCCAGCTCAGAGCCTGGAGCCTGTTTCAGTCTGTGACTCCCTCTCTCTCTGACCCTCCCCTGCTCACACTGTCTCTTTCTCTCCTAGAAATAAATAAAAATATTAAAATAAATAAAATAAATAAAATAAAATAAAATAAAAGGAAACTTCATTTATTTTAGTTTAAATAAGCTAGTCAAAATTCTAGTTTATTGTCAAGTTGGTTTCCATATAACACCCAGTGCTCATCCCAGCAAGGGCCCTCCTCCATGTCCATCACCTCCCTACCCCTCTCCCTCCACCCCAGGAAAATTCATTTAAAACAGTATCTAGCATTTTGAATTCTCACAGAGAAAAGGTGAATGTTAACCTGTTTGAAAATGTCAGGTACTATAAGTAAGTTACAAAATTAAGCATTACAATGGAAAATAATAAAATCTCCCACCTTTCAGCACTAAATGCTGACTCTGTGTCGATGTATACAACACCTCCTTCTAATCCTCCCATGTTGGTGGGTAATGTGGCCAAAATGCTCATCATTATACAAAACTGAGTTTTTCCACAACCTGGTGGGCCTGTAATCTAAAAAAAAAAAAAAGTTTTCTGAATAAGCATCACAAGAGAGTCAAAGCAAAATTGTTTTAAGAACATGCCACACGAACAGTCCCACTAACTTGGGTTCTCAGAGAGAACATTTTAAATTTTTTTTAATGTTTTTTATTTATTTCTGAGAGAGAAATAAAGCATGAGCAGGGGAGGGTAAGAGAGAGAGGGAGACACAGAATCGGAAGTAGGCTCCAGGCTCTGAGCTAGCTGTCAGCACAGAGCCCAACGAGGGGCTCGAACTCACGAACCGTGAGATCATGACCTGAGCCAAAGTCGGACGCTTAACCAACTGAGCCACCCAGGTGTTCCTCAGAGAGAACATTTTAATACATCTATTGTATGTAAGGAATTAACTTCTCCCCTGTGCATCTGGATTGGTATTAGTTATACACTATCCTTGGGAGAAATGAGAAAACAGTCACTTCAAAACACACTCTGTGTTCTGTAACTCACATGAAAAGCTTTGGTTGAGAGAGGCTACAGGGTACATTTCTACATTCAGAACTGAGAGTTCTATGTCTTTTCCTTATTAAGACATTTATAGAAGGTAATTGAAAATATTTAAGGGGCTTTAATAATTGGTTTAGCATTTCTCATGAATTAGCCTTTTAGAACAATTTTGTACTAGTCCCCTAAAAAGCTACTTTGATCTTTTCTGAAGAGTAAAGAATTTAGCAGTAAAGAGTGCTGATGTATACAATTTATTTTCAAATGCTTTAGCAAAAAGGAAAAAAAAGGCATGCACACACGCACGTGTGTGTGTGTGTGTGTGTACAAAGAAAGATAAAACAAATGTGACAAAATTCAACAATTTTGAACCTAGATGACTCATACTTGGAAGTGTGTGTTTTGAAATTTTACTTTGTGAAACGCTATTCTACAATTATAAAATGTGAAGTCAGGAGAGTTAGAGATGGAAAAAAATAGGAAAATTCATAAACATGCATATTCAAGTCATCTAGAAGTAGTTAACAAAAATTTGAAAATGTTACAAATACCCCTTTAAACATACACTATTTGTCACATTGGCTATGGCATCCAAACTTTAAGAACCAAAACACTATCCCTTTTGTTAAAATAAAATTAATGCTTTTAACACAATCTTTCACAAAGGAAGGGAAAAGAACTGAAGAGGAAGAGGAGAGAAAACAATCTCAAGAAGAGAGGAAAAAGTCTGAGCTAAGACTAAGACAGACTACAAATATGAATAAAGTGTCTCAGATACATCATGAAGAAGAAATAAGAAGGGATGACTCGTGAGTCTACATCATTTATGCCAGGTGTTCTCAAACTTAAGTGAGCACTGGAATTACCTGGCAAGCTTATTAACAGGAATCTCTGGTTGAGTAGGTCTGGGATGTGGCCTGAGATTTATTTCTAATAAATTCCCAAGTGCTGCTTTATGCTGCTATACACTTTTGAGAACTACTGTTTTAAATTTAGACTAGGGGATCCTGGGTGGCTCGGTTGACCATCCAACTCTTGATTTTGACTTAGGTCATGATCTTGCAGCGTGTGGGATCAAGCCCTGCATCAGGCTCCATGCTGACTGTGCGGAGCCTGCTTGGTATTCTCTCTCCCTCTCTGCCCTCCACTGCTCAAGTTCTCTGTCTCCTTCTCAAAATAAATACATAAACATTTAAATAATAATAATAAATAAATAAAAATTTAGACTAAAGCTAATCTTCCTTTATCAAGGCTAAACACCAAAAAACAAAGTTTCTTCCAACAAAAGTTAGAAACTATGTGCTGATTTATTATAATCTTTAAAAGTGATTTTGACTTTCAGAATAAATTGTTGCTACCAATAACAGTTTGCCATATCATGAGTGGTAAGTGAAAAGGGATTGCCAAACTTTTTTTACAAAAATTTTTTCATGTTTATTTATTCTGCCAGGGGGGCAGGAAAGGGGGGGAGAGGGAGGGGCAGAGAGAGAGAGGATCCCAAGCAGACTCTGGGCTGTCAGCGCAGAGCCAAATGCAGGGCTCAAACTCATGAACAGTAAGATCGTGACCTGAGTCAAGATCAAGAGTCACATGTTTAACCAGCTAAGCCACCCAGGCATCTCTCCAAACTTTTTGATTACATAGTCTGACAAACTGAAAATGGACAAACAAAATTTAGTATGGTCTTCCAGTATATATATATATATACACATATATATTAGACACATTATTTTATTAATACACTCCACATAATATAAAATATACACAAAATAAGGATCAAAAAATAAGCATTTAAGAATAGTTTCCAAAAAAAATGGGTGCCTGGGTGGCTCAGTCAGGTAAGCATTTGACTCTTGATTTCAGTTCAGGTCATGATCTCACCATTTGTGAGTTCGAGCCCCACAGTGGGCTCTCTGGTGTCTGCACGGAACCTGCTTCAGATCCTCTGTCTCCCTCTCTCTGCCCCTCCCTCCTGGTACTCTCTGTCTCTCTCAAGAATAAAATAAACATTTTTTTAAAAATAAAACAAAAATAAAAAGTTACATATCTTAGTTCTTAGTTATACAGATCTTTTCATTCTCATAAAAACTTAACACTTAGTGAAGCAATAATAATGAAAATAAAATTATATTATTATTTAATTACTTTATAATTCAGCGCTTGAAATCTCAGGTCTTAAGTTCTGCTCATTTCAGTACTTCAATGCCCTGGCTGTATAGTTGAAAAAGGACAACTGCAAACATGCAAGGGCTGAAATTTTTAAAATACATTACTCGTTGTACTTACTATTTTCATTTTTCAATTCCATCTAATAGCAAATGCTATTATTGAACTTTGACTAATAAACTTCCATCTTTCCTCATGTCAATCAACTGTTCTTGCACACAATCAAAAGATATTACATTTTAAGATTTTTAACAAGTGGCTTAAAAATAAAAAATTCTTTATTTGGAAGATTTTTCAACAGTATAGAAAATACTGTTACAATTTTTTTAAGTGTGCAGATGACAAAGTTTTCATAAGACACACAGATCTTTGACAACAAAAATAACATCATAAAAGAAATATTTCTAAGCAATGATTTTAAAAACACTACATTTTAATCTATTTTTAAAAAGGCAATTACAGTAAAACCTTGGATTGCAAGTAACTTGTTTTGAGAGTATTCTGCAAGACAAGCAAATATTTCTAATAAATTTTAACTTGATAAACAAGTGATGCCTTGCAATAGAAGTAGTATGTGGGATGCCCAACATCACATGATCATAAATGAGCCAATGGTTCTTGAAATTCACTTTGATATTCAAGTGCTTTGGATTACAAGCATGTTTCCAGAACAAATTATGTTTGCAAACCAAAGTTTTACTTGTATTTTCTTACTCATTGTTAAAACATTACTTTTACTTTGAAAGGATGTTGTAAGAGTATACCACTGGTTGGCTAGTTGATTTTTAATCTGCTATGAAGCATATTACATAGCCACTTGTCATTTTTAAAAGGTCAGCAAATGTGATAGATCTTGTCTTTTTATTTAAAAAAAACGCTTCACCCATCTTTAATTTCAACAATTCTTTTATACTCTTTGCTGTGAGATCACCAAAAAAGACCTTGTGATTCAAATGATTTTCATGGTCAGTCCCCATCTCATTACAGAGTGTTATAGAGATGATACTTAACCAGTCAGGTTTTTGTAAAAATTAAAAACACTGACCACTGTTATCAACTTTAAGTTGAATAGTCAACTTCTGTGTTGCTACAGATTGCCTAAGGAGGATGCAACAGAAAAGTTTAAAGAATCTTAGTTAGGTACCATTTTTACTATTACTACAACCAGACTAGACTAGACTAATGTATTCATCAATCCATCTCAGATTTTGTTGGAATTTTTTTAAAAAGATATTATTTTTAAGTAATTTCTACACCCAACGTGGAACTCAAATTTACAGTCCAAGATCAAGAGTCACATGTTCCACTGACTGAACCAGCCAGGCATCCTTCCAACTCAGGTATTTTTCATGCATTTTAAAATAAGTCAGAGACCTCAATATACTTACCCCTAACAATTCAGCATGTATATCATTAACATGAGTTTAATATGCATGATTCTTTTTTTCTTATAAGATAAATTTTACATACAGTAATTGCATAATCTTAAATTTACCATTTCATGAGTTCCAACAAATGTATACACATATGCAATCTAAACCCAAGTCAGAACATTAGCATTACCCCAGGCAATTCTCTCATAAACATTGTTTTATGTTCCAAGAAATCATTCATATTAGAGAACTCATATAAACATTGTATGTTCAGGAGGTTTATCTGAGGGAATATATCTTCTCTGACCTATCTTTAGTTTAATGGCACACATAAAAAATTTAGTTCTTCCTGTATTTCATTACTGAAACAAAATCTAGCTAGGATGATAATCTGGGTCATGGTAGAGACTTCTTTACTTATATACCATCTTCCTATATTGAAAAACCTGATTTAATCCTTAATGCTTCAAAGCACCTCTACAGATTCCTATGTAACTTCTAACAGTATTTATTCACAAAAGGATCCATTTAAGTTGTTGCCATATTGTTTCCTATGTTTTATTTCATTCATTTTACTATAAGGAAGGACACTGTGTTCCTATTATGTTATTAATAATTTATTACATTTGGCCTTTTACTATTAAGAAAATTCAAAAGAGGCTTTTAAATATCTATTATTAATTTTAGTAAAGTCTTCCTAGATATTGACTTATTTATCATAGGACTTTAGCATTTTTTTCTTATTTTAGAGAGAAAGAGGTGAGGGGAGAGATGGATGAGGAGGGAGGGAGGGAGGGAGAGAGAGAGAGAAAGAGAGAGACTAAGTCTCTTAAGCAGGCTCCATGCTCACAGCAGCGCCCCACACAGGGCTCGATCCCGCAACCCTGGAGTTATGACCTGAGCCAAAATCAAGAGTCAGATACTCAACCAACTGAGCCACCCAGGTGCCCCTGTATCACGTGACTTTAAATGTCACTGTAAAACTTATGGAAGTTTGTCTTCCTATCCTATGTGTTTCTTAATTACGATGGCTTCCTACTATCATTACTCAGTATTTTACGGGACAAAATAACAGTGAAAGTTTTATTATTAATGATAATGGATATAATTCCATATATCAAATTGTCTTTAGAATTTCAATTTTTTTTGGATGCCTTCTCAGATGGAATCAGATTGTCACTAACTTTCACTTTATCAGTCCCAGGAGAATCATCAGCTCTGATTTGCCTATGCATATGGTTCACTTCTAGCACACTATAGTAGTCTTCAATATATAGTTTCTTTGCAGGACTCCTTTTATGACATTTGTCTGTTTCATGAGATTTGGCTTAATTAAATCCAAAATCCACCTAACTAGGTACATGCAGAACTACAATTCATCCCAGTATATCGAAAATAAAGGTACAGCAAGGTGCCTCTGTCAACCTTTTGTATCATTTCCTCATGAACTACACCTGACACATGACAGTCCGACATACAGAACAAGTAAGGATGCCACCATCAATCTATGTATTAAATACTAATTAAGGTTTATTTCACTTTTTAGGCTGAAATACCAATAAAAATTCAAAAAAATGTTCCCACAACCTAATGGAACATCTTACATCCTCTACTTTAGAAACTGCTAGTTTTAAAGAGCCCCACTCTTCATGGACCTTTTAGCCATTGTCAAAGACAGCATGGATCAAGTTAATCATCAGGTATCAGAGGAAAGGAAACTTGTCAGCAAAAGCTGAAAGTGGATCTAGACAATGAAAAATGGTTACTCTTCAGAGTGCTAACTAATGAAGGAATAGAGCACTGCCTTTCTACACATATTATCTACACGCCAGGTTTTAGATTATGTTCTAAGATTTAATGAGCTTAAACCCATTAAAGCTTTGTGATTTTTAGTGAAAAGGTAAAAAAGTCACCATTTTAATTAAGATGATATATACGAAAACATTCAGTTAACATATCAAGTCCCATAAAAATGTAACGTATTCTATTATTTCATCTTTAAAGAAAACATGTAAAAAAATCTGAAAAGTTAAACAAATATAACTGGCATTTTTTCTGCTTCATTATTTTCAGGTACTATTCAGTGTAGTCTTGGGAAAAGTCAAACATTATGTGAATAACATTATAAGATTTCTGGGTTTGTTTTATTTTGTTTTTACTTTGCATTCAAAGTTGGATAATTACATTTACTTTAAACTATAACTAATTTCTAATTCTTTAGCAATCGAAGATCTTCATATATTTTTTATTCTCTTCCTAGACTCAAAAAAATTTATGTTGTATGCAATTCTGATGGGCTAACTGGAGTTAGATTTCATTATTTTTTCAGGTTTATTTAGTGGGTTAAAACATTTCAACATTAATAATTTTTAGCTTCAGATAGTTTAGCTCTGAATTCTACCAGCCAAACCACAAAATTTCAAGTTGTGTTCAGTTCCCAGGTTCAGCTCCAATGGTGGTTAGGAAGAGAGAACATGCCAAACCAGAATAGTCTTAGTTATTTGCTTCTTGGAAACTCAGAGTGAATACCACATTTACACACAGAAGACACCAGTAAAATACAATCAGCTTTATATCGAGCCTGTGTTGCAACCCTGCCTGAGAAATGTAAAAGAATTGAAAGAAGATGAAGTGGTAAAGATCACCCAAATATAAACAAGGAAGTAAATATTAATAATCAGTTTAAAGGAGAAAGTGGATTATTCCCAAGCAAAGAAAATCTAATTGTACTAACGTAGAAATGAATCCTAGTTATTTTACTCTTAAGTGAGACTGAATGGTTCAGATGAATGTGAAACCTGTAACCTGTCAGGACCTAAAACCAAGTTAACTCTCCCCACATTCAAGATGGGGGCGACAGGATAGGGCCATCTGCCAAGCCAATACTTCACTAGAGAAAATTTAAGGACTGCCTGGTTCTGATCTGAGAAAAGAGCTTGTGGAAACTTCATATCATTTTTTTTAATGACACCCTTCACCCATCATTTGTCTCTACTTGCTCTATAATTACGTAGAAATATATTTAGGTCTTCAGACCTACAGAATTCATTTAAAAGATAAATAATCCTCCAAATCCTAAAACAAACAAACAAAAGCAAACAATCTCAGAAAGGTGAGGGAGCACTTAACCTTGTTAAAAAAAAAAAAAGAAGATCTTAAATTACTTTACATCAACATTTGGAAGATTTTATACCTTGGATTCTCTCCACCATGCTCTCTTATTTTATATTAACAACTGCTGTTTTTCAAGTACGTGGGAAGGAAGGGAAAATAGAAAGGAGAGGGATAGAGCAGAAAAACACAGAAGGACATGAAAATGACAAGTACCCCAAGTTTTATAGTTAAAAAAACATCAAACAGTATCAAGGGACATAATCATTCATTTACCAATCATATAACCTGTACCATATAAAAGACTCCATGAAACATTTATGGAGAACAATGTTTATTTCTAAATCAGGAAATGAGTAAAGAATCAGGAACAATGATCCAATCAACCACATCTGCTAAACTTCTGTATTAGGACAGAGGCCTGGTTATCCTGCCTTTCAAATCACTGGGCAGGATAAACAAATCATGTCCGCGGGTAAATATTCAAGGAACACCAACTAGAAACTTCTCCCGGGTAATCCTGCTGCTGTTGTTACCCATGGAGCAGATGTGAACCTGACTATATTTTGAAGGAGATGAGACCCATCTTGGCCAACCTACAGACCCATGAGAAAGAAGAATAAATGTCTGCTGCTGTTGCAAGAAGTGTAAGCAGCCAAAATTGGCTAATCAAGCATTGATGTCTTGTATTTCACTGTTTATGCATTTCTATTACATGTCCAGCCCTTGTAGGCATTTAAGTTTACAATCCTGCCTTAGTAGCTCCTGTGATCTTGTAGGCCACAGCTAACCTTGCCAATAAGAAGGAAAAAGAAAACTGTGTATTTAACTCTTCTGAGGAAAAATTAGGATGCCAAAATAGGACTCTGGCATCCCGCTCCTACCTTTCTGGGATAGAATAGCCACTTCCAAACAAAACTGCCCCACCCTCAAGGGGGACACCTGGTCTCCTTAAATCATGAACAAAGCATAGAAGTGTATCAGGAAATGCAAAAAATGTAAAAATGTGCTACATCCTTTCTTAGTATTTAGAGCAAGGATCTGGGTACAATCATCCTCTTAAATCTTGTGAAGATTTGGCAGCGCTTCACAGGTTTACTCTTCCAGAGGTACTCTTGAACGAAGATATGCAGACGTTACAGCTCTTTTTGTTGACGGAGGTTTGGACCAGCTCTCAGGATTGAGACACCTTTTTTGGTGATCCTTTTAAATACGACATAAATTTTACTGAATCACATTAGCATCTTTATTAGGTCTTCTCAGCAGGGTGATCTTGACCCCAAGGGTGAAACCTACCCTTGATGGGATGGGAGGGGGGGAATTTTATGCTTTTTACGTATAAATCACAGACATACACAAAGCATAAATAAGTATACAGTATATCTGTGGCATTAAAATCTCATGGGAAAGGAAGACTTCATTAGAAAAGGAAATGTGTAAAAAGCTCCTTAGGGGAGAAAATGAAAAAGAGGGAAACACTGATTCAATCTACATTACCCCCTATGAGAAGGCTCCATATGATTTGACCTCTACATAATGTAAACTTTTAATCTTTAAATTTCAAACATATCTTTACTACCAATAGTCAGTAATAACAGATGCAGAATTGTCTGCTTATAAACTCCACAAGTAAGGAGCTTGATGTTCTCAGGGAATGGGACAAAGCCCTGTATGTAGTTCGGTTCCATCCGTGATTCAGCAGTGTTGGTTTCTCTTTGATTTCTCCTCTGCGGCTTCTGCTTTTGGCATGAGTAGTGCTTCTCTAGTCCCACTTGGTGCTATAACTGCATATACACAGATTCAGTGAAGTTCACAGAAATCAAAACTGGGGATAAAGAAATTAGGGAATTCTGAAGTTAGAGTCAGGAAAGAGCAGCTATAAAAATGCTAGCAGAATGTTTCCAGACTTATTCTTACTCCCTCAATCATCTCCAGGCCTCATCTAAGTTTACTCTACCAGTTACCTTACCTCTGTCTCACCTCCACCAGATCTACCTTCTACCTGATATCCACAACTCTAGGTTTGACCTTTCAACCAGAAACAAAGATTGTGCAATGCAATTAGACACCTCCGTAGGTACCATACTAGTTCTCTATTGCTATGTAACAAATTACCACAAACTTCACAGCCTGAAACAACACTGGTTTCTTATCTCACACCTCTGTAGGTTAGCACTCAGTCCAGACAGGCTTGCCTGGGCTCTCTGCTCAGTCTCACAAAACCAAAATCAAGTTGTCAGCTGAGTGAAATCTACTACACTGCAGTTGTGGGTCTGAGCTCCCTGCTTCCTTACTGGCTGTCATCAGAGGGCTACTCACTGCTTCTAGAGGCCAACTACATCCCTTCTCACATGGCCTCTTCTATGTTCATGTTTTGAATCTTTCTGATTTCTCCCTCTTCTTTAGTCAGAGAAAGCTCAGTTTTCAAGGGTCCATGGAAGTAGATCATGATAATCTCCCTCTCTTAAAGCCAATTATGTCATATTAACATACCACAATAATGGGAATAATAGCTCATCATATTCACAGTTTCCAGGGATTACAACAGAGCATCTTTGGAAGGCCATTTTAGAAATTCTACCTATCACAAAGTCTATGAGAATGGAGTGGTAATAATTTAAAGTTTTTTTAAAACTTAGACACACACACACACACACACACACACACACACACAAATATAAACACAACATAGTGAGAGCCAGGCTCTAAGAAGGATCCAAAGATCTCACTCTGGTATTCACGCCCTTCTAGTCCCCTCCCACACTGTAACAGGTATATCTGTGTGAGAGAATACAAGAGAAGTAATGCTATGTAACTTCCAAAGCTGCTACATCATAAAGACATTGTCATTTCTACTCTGTTCTCTAAGATCACTTACTCTAGAGAAAGTCAACTGCCATGTCATAAAGACAGTCAAGCAGTCTTGTGGAGAAGTCCAGGTGGCCAATAACTGAGCCTTCCTGCCAACAGACAGGACCAACTTCCCAGCCACACAAGTGAGCCATCTTGGAAGCATCTCCTGCAACCCCAGTCAGGTTTTCAGATGACTGCAGCCTTGTCAGCACCTTGACTGTAATCTCATGAGACCATAACCAGAAAACTGGCTAATATGCTTCTGAAATCCTGACTCATAGAAACTGAGAGATAATAAATATTTCCTATTGTTTCTAGTCACTAAACTTTGGAATGATTTGTTAAACAGCAATATATTACAAATTCATGAGTATACAATATAGATATAAAAATATTAGAGATATATAACTTTAAAAATATAAAAGAAAAAGAAACTCCTAAGATGAAAGAATCACTGATGTTCATTAATAAAAGATCAATTAAGTAGAAATACCATATTCTTTGAATTACTATTTCAATAATTTTAATGGCATACAAATGAAAATAAATACTGTACCTCAGAATAGCAATAACATTAAAAATTTCTAAAGTTTGTCTCATTCCAAGATTCAAGGAGAGAGTATAGCAGGAGGGGTGCCTGTTCATGATCTCATGAGCCCCACGTTGGGCTCTCGGCTGTCAACGCAGATCTAGCTTGGGATCCTCTACCTCCCTCTGTCTCTGCACCTCCCCCGCTTGTTCTTCCTCTTTCTCCTTCTTTCTCAAAAACAAAAAAATTTTTTAAAAACATCATGCTATATGAAAGAAACCAAACACAAAAGACTACAAATCATATGACTCCACTTAAATGAAATGTTTAGAAAAGGGAAATATAGGGGCGCCTGGGTGGCTTAGTCGGTTAAGCGTCCGACTTTCGCTTAGGTCACGATCTCGCAGTTCGTGGGTTCGAGCCCCGCGTCGGGCTCTGTGCTGACTGCCAGCTCAGAGCCTGAAGCCTGTTTCAGTCTGTGACTCCCTCTCTCTCTGACCCTCCCCTGTTCACGCTGTCTCTCTCTCTCCTAGAAATAAATAAAAAACATTTAAAAAATTTAAAAAAAAAAAAAAAGAAAAGGGAAATATATACATAGAAAATTGATCAGTGGGTGCCCAGAACTGAGAAATGGAAGCAGGAATTACTGGTACATATGCATGAGGGAAATTTTTAGAATGACAGAAATGTTCTAATGGGATTGTGGTGATTATTTACTATAAAGTTAGCAAATTAGTTGAATTATACAATTTAAAATGGTTGAATTTTTAAAGCATTTAAATTGTGCCTTAATAAAACTTTTCTTTAAAATAATCAAATGAGGGGTGCCTGACTGACTCTTTTGGTAGAGCGTGAGATTCTTGATCTTGGGGTTATAAATTCAAGTCTCACATTGGGTATAGAGATTACCTTAAAAAAATAAAATAGAGTAACCAAATGATTTATGAAAAGATATTCATGGCACCTGGGTAGCTTAGTCAATCCAACTCTTGGTTTCAGCTCAGGTCATGATCTCAGTTTCATGAGTTCAAGACCCAAGTCGGGCTCTACACTAGCAACACAGAGCCTGCTTGAGGTCCTCTCTCTCCCTCTCTCTGTCCCTCCCCCACTAGTGCTGTTTCTGTCTGTCTCAAAATAAATAAACTTTTAACAAAAGGTATTCAAGCTGTTAGTAATCAGGAAAATGAAAACTAAGATCATAGATGCCAAAGATGGGCATAAGTTAAAAAGTCTGATAATATCAAGGCAAGAAGATATGGAGCAAGAAGAATTCCTACACATCGCTGGTAGGAATGTAAACAGGTACAACCATTTTTCCTGATTCTGCAAAGTTACATTATACACATACCCTATTACCAGGAAACCACTCCAACATAGATACCTTGAGAGGGGCCAGATATTAAATATTTAAGGTTTTGCAGATCATGAGATCCTTGTCACAACTAATTCAACTCTGCTTTCTATCATGCAAACAGTCACAGACAAAACATAAACAAATGAGCATAGCTGTGTTACAATAAAACTTTATTTATAAAAACAGACATCAAGCTAAATTTGATTGCTGCGCAGTAGTTTACCAATTCCTGCCCTAGAGAAATACCTGTACATGCAATCCAGGAGACATGTATAACAATTTTCATAGGACTTATTTATATTAGCATCAAACTGTAAACAACCCAAATGTTTACTAAAAGGAAAAAAATAAATTGTAGCTTATTTTCAAAATGGAATATAACACATTATATCTTATATAATACTCTTGTGAATTATACTCTTGCTACCTGAAATAACACGGGTATTATCTTAGAAAACACTATTAGGCAGCCCCTGGGTGGCTCAGTCGGTTGAGCATCAGACTTCAGGGTTCGAGCCTCATGTTGGGCTCTGTACTGACAGCTCAGAACCCAGAGCCTGCTTCAAATTCTGTGTCTCCCTCTCTCTCTGCCCCTCCCCAGCTGGCACTCTGTCTGTCTCTCTCTCTCAAAATAAACATTAAAAAAAATTTTTTTAACACTATTAGATGAATAAAGTAATTCATAGATGATAGGATTTAATCACAGACATGATTTATTAGAGCTCAAAAATTAGCAAAACTAAATAAGATATTTTTATATCTCATATTTAAGCACACAGCCAGTAAAAGAAAACTATAAGGAAAAAAAGTATAGGAACAGTAAAAACTCAAGATAAAGATTACATGTCAACAGAAGGCCAAAGACAGGATCAGGAGGGAGCCCACAGTTAGCTTCAATAGTGTCAGTATTGTTCTGGTTCTTATTAAGTCATAAGGTCCTAAGGGTTCATAACTTACACATGTAGGATTATTTAATCCTATATACATAAAATACACATTAAAATTTTGTTAATAAAAGCTAAATAGAAATACTCTGTACTAAGTGGAAAAAAATTCCAAAATAACTGAAGAGGCTACCTGTAACTGAAACAGAAAGTACAGAACTTGCCACTAAAAAGCAGAAAATTTATGCTCCAAGTCAGCCAAGTTGATCATGACAAAATGCTTTTAACTACCACTTGGATTCAGAAAGAATTAACAAACAATAGAACTCCCCTATGACCCAGCAATAGCACTGCTAGGAATTCACCCAAGGAATACAGAAATGCTGATGCATAGGAGCACATGTACCCCAATGTTCATAGCAGCACTCTCCACAATAGCTAAAACATGGAAAGAGCCTAAGTGTCCATCAACAGATGAATGGATCAAGAGGATGTGGTTTATCTATACCATGGAATACTACATGGCAATGAGAAACAAGGAAATCTGGCCATGTGTAGCCACATGGATGGACCTTGAGGGTGTTATGCTGAGCGAAATAAGTCAGGCAGAGAAGGACAAATATCATATGTTTGCATGTATAGGAGGATTAGGAGGAACTTAACGGAGGACCGTGGGGGAAAAGAAGGGGGGAAATAGTGGGGGAGAGGGAGAGAGGCAAACCATAAGAGACTCTTGAATGGTGAGAACAAACTGAGGACTGGTGGGTGTGGTGGGGGAGGGGGGAGATGTGCACAGAGGAGGGCACTTGTGGGGATGAGCACTGGGTGTTATATGGAAACCAACTTGACAATAAACTATTTGTAAAAAAATAAAATAAAATAAAAGGTTAATTGCAAAAAAAAAACCAGAAAGAATTAACAAAAACCAAGTGAAAATGCATTAAAAATTATTCTAAAGCTTAAAAAATAAAAAGTGCCTGTGGGTTAATCTTTCTTAAGTTCAGTTTTTGCTATTTACGATGTTTATAACTGTGGAATACTATTGTTATAAACTCATTTGAGCAGAGGTCCAGCTGTAGTGCACAGATTAGGTACAATAGGATTATGGTACCATCTGGTGGCAAGACCCTGCAATAGCAGGTTCTTTCTTTTCCTTTTTTTTTTTTTTTAAAGATTCACCCACTCACCAGTTATCTAATAGGCATCTACCAAGCATAACACATTGTTTTAATGTTTTTATTATTTATTTTTGAGAGAGGAAGAGAGACAAAGCATGAGTGGAGGAGCGACAGAGAGAGAAGGAAACACAGAATCTGAAGCTGACTCCAGGCTCTGAGCTATCAGCACAGAGCCCAACACTGGGCTCGAACTCAAGACTGTGAGACCATAACCTGAGCTGAAGTCGGATGCTTAACCAACTGAGCCACCCAGGTGCCCCACACACACACATTTTTAAATCTTTCTCAGAAGATAGGGCATAAAATAAGGTATAGTATCTAAAACAGAGTCCCATCTTAATTTAAAAAATCTACAGTTAAATTTATGACTATCAGAATGTTAAGAGTCTGCTCTTGCCTAGAAGTTTGTGTAAAGTATCTAGGCCCCTAGAACTCTCAGACAAGAAGTTCCTCTGGAACATTCTGGCAAGTCCATCAAGTCATCACACCAAGACCAGTAAGCACGCCAATGCAGCTTGCAAGTAAAAGAACTGTTGTGGTTTTTGAAAGCCTGCAATCGCACTATGGAAAACTTAGAGTTTCCTCAAAAAAATTAAAAATAGATCCACATACAACTCAACAATTTCACTTCTGGATATATACCCAAAGGAAATAAAAACAGCATTTCATCAAGATATCTGTACCCCAATGTTTATCACAGTAGTATTGAGTATTCTCAATAGCCAAGATACAAAAACAACCTAAATGCCCACTAACAGATTAATGGATTAAAAGTGTGGCATATATACACAATGGAATATTATTCAGCCATGAGGAAGGAAGATATCCTCCCATTTGCAACAACATGGATAGACCCTGAGCACATTATACAAGTGACATAAGTCAGACAGAGAAAGAAACATACTATATATCAATTACATGTGGAATCTAAAATAGTTAAACCTGTTAAAAAACAGAGTAAAATGATGGTTAACAGGGGGCAGGGGTGGGAAGACAAAAGTGATGGTGTTTAAGGGCACAAACTTATAATTAGTAAATAACCCATAGAGATCTAATGCACAATATAATGAATAGACAATAACATTGTACTATAATTATGTAATGTTGTAAATACTACTATATCAGCAGATTATAACATATAAATGTATATGTTAAAGTAATACGATGAAAACTTTAAA
Source organism: Proteles cristata cristata (assembly GCA_017311185.1). NCBI lineage: Eukaryota > Metazoa > Chordata > Mammalia > Carnivora > Hyaenidae > Proteles > Proteles cristata. The sequence goes on from JAESUZ010004538.1 coordinate 117,994, forward strand.
CTTACACAATGTTACATGACAACCTTATTCAATTAAAAAAAAGTCCTCGAATTCTTGACACCACTTCTTTCAAAAGGTAGAGTCAAATTTCTCTTTCCTTGAACATGAGTTGTACTTAATGACTTGCTTCTAAGGAAGAAAATGTGGCAGAAGTTTACGATGTGTAACTGCCACAGCTAAATCATCAAAGGCATTGCCACTTCTACCTTGCCTCTTTTGGGTTACTCACGTTAGGGGAAGTCAGCCATCATGGAATGAGGAACTCACGCAGCCTATGGAGAGCCCACTTAGAGAGGAACTGTGTCCTGCCAACAACCACCATCAACTTCCCAATCATGTGAGTGAGTCCTCTTGAAAACATTCTCCAACCCCACCAAGACTTCGAGATACCACATCCTTCACCAATATCTACGAGCTAAGACACTCCCAAATCAACAGAAATAATAAAAGTTAACTATTGTTTTAAGCCACTTAGTTTTGAAGTAATTTGTTCTGCGACAAGACATAACTAACACAACAACATATCACAGAACCAAATTTTTTCTACAACAGAAACTAACAGCTCACTTCAGTTTAATACTCATCATTTTCTAAGTTGAAGAAACAGCAACCTAAGGAGACTTTCGGTGGTCAGCAAGGATTGTTCTGAACATCGTAGTTTTGCAAAGCAACTGTACTAGGTACTGAGTGAAGAACCATGCCCTTGAGGTACAAAATAATTTGTTTTTTCAACTAAACTTTTTCCCCTGGCTCTGAAGATTATAGGTTTGTGGGAGGTTTGGAAAGTTTGTCCTTTACCTCTGTGAGAGATCCACAAGCCACTCCACCATGCAGGGCTTCATCCAACGCAGAAAGAGTCGTGGCTAAGACCACTGGAGAGAGAGAGGCAGATGTTTGCATCTTTAACCCATAAGCCTAAATAAGAAAAAGAAAAAATCTTTTCAATATCCATGTTTATTTGAAAACAGAAACCAAATCCAAACTTCAATTTCTAGCAGCTGGAACCCAAATCTTCTTTTTTGCTCAAACTTTTATTTGTGAATCAAATATTCAATCCATGTCCAGAAACAGTGCTAGACTATGGGGATATGACAGAATAGACAGGACCCCTGCCCTCACAGTACATAGTCACCCAGCAATTGAAGCCAGGACTGGAAACTAGACAGTTACAATACAGTTATTAGAGATATTGTAACAGAAAAGGAGAAATACGAGGACAGTAGACCTGATCTAGATTTTGTGATGTAGGAAGACTTCATGTGAAAACTGGATGTCTGAGCTAAATTGTGAAGTAGCTGTTAAGCAAAGGAAATGTGCATATTCCTGTCAAAGAGACAGAACATACAAAGAAAGGGAAAAATGGGAATAAAAACTACAAAAAAATAAAGAGTTCATTTAGAGTGGTTGAAAGATGGGAATATGGTGACAATGGGGCAAGTGATGAGGCTGGATAAATAAGAAGCAGGAGCCAAATCATGAAAAAGCCTTGTTAAAGTCTGGAGTCGATACTGGGAGCAACAAGGAATGGCAGGTTCATTATCGTTTCAAACTAAGGTTGGTCTGTGAAGAATAGTTGAAGGTAGATATGGAAGGCTGAGAAGTCAACCCCCAAAAGATATCCAGATCAAATCCCTGGAAACTGTGAATGTTACCTTATTTTGAAAAAGGGCCTTTACAGATGTGATTAATGTGACTTCATACCCAGCAATGTTTAAGAATGCTTGCTCTATAATTTCTAACAATAAAAATTACTAGTATTTTATTAAATTGCCCAAATAAACTGTGGTCAAGCCATAAAACTATAACCAGTCATTCATTCTACAGACACTGAGTATCTACTACACGCCTTATACTATGATAAACTCTGGGAATTAATAATAAGCCAACAGTTTCTAATGACCTAAAGTTTACAATTTAATAAATTTATGTATCAAATTCAAGGCTCTTCTGCTTCTGTGACGATGTATGAAGACCAGCATATTAATACTTATGAGTCCTAAATGTGCCAACTCCTATGTAATCTTACCTATTAAATTGTTAGATAAGTTAAACCATGGATAATCACATTTCTCTAAGGTTATATTCAGGTACATTAAAAAAAAAAAGCTACAGAAAAAAGTCATGTGGTATGCACCTGATTTAGAAATTGTCTCCAATATTGTCTACAATCTATCATCAGGCAACATTGGTGGACTTGGGGACACTTTATCAAACATGTAAAGGCAGCCCAATCTGTCAACATTAAAGTATTTCCCTTGCAACATAAGTGCACTAATCACTACAATAGGTGTAGTAACACAAAGACTAAAATGAACAAACAGAATAAGACTTCAGAAATGATAGTATGTATATAAATGGGACAAAAATGAGTATTTTAGTATGACACTTCACCTGTTTTTCTTCTACTTTGGTGGCTGCTTCTTCTTCTTAGACTTCTCATTATCTAATCTTAAAATGTGGGCTTCATTCAGGACTTGGCCTTGAATATGCTTATCTCATTACCATATTTACAGTGATGACTCCCAAATGCATGCTTTTACTACAGAGCTCTCTTTTACACTCCAGGTCCCTGTATTAACAACCTGTCTGCATCTCCACTTGATGTTTCACAAGCAACTCACATTCGACAAGTACTAAATTAAGTTCATGGTCTGCCTCCCTCAAGCCTGATACTCTTCCAGCATTCCTTATCTCAGGAACTGGTACTACCCAGTTTCCTAAAGCAAAAATCATGGAATCATCTGTCACTTTCCTGTACCTCACCACCCACAGCCAAACAATCACCAGTCCTCCTCATTGTACCTCCTAAATATCTCTCATCATAACTGACATTATGCCATCTGGGTCAACACCATACTAACAATCCACGTCACAATCACTTTCTCTTTAGAATACAGGAATAGATACCTAGCTGGTCTTCATGAATATTTCCCTGCTCCTTTTCAATCACTTGTCTATGTTCAAGACTGAGTTTTTAAAAATATATATTAATTATACCCTTTTATGACTTCTCATTGCCTGCAGAATAAAGTCCAAAATCCTTTACATGGTCTGCAGGCCCCACGATCTGACTCTTGCTTACTTCTCTGACTTCACCTCTGAGGTCACTCTGTTCCTCACTGCTGTGCTCCATGCACACCTGCTGATTTTACTGCCATGCAAGCATATGCTCTCTCTCTTCACAGGGTCTTTACATTTCCTGCTTCCACTGCCTGCAAACTCCTCTCTGCTCACGTCCCTTCCCAACTTGGCCTGTCTCTCCCCTATCTAACCTTCAGGTTTCAGCCAAAGTGTTGCTTCCTTGGAGGAGCCCTTCCTGACCCCTAAACTAAGTAAAGTTCCCTGTTATTGAGTTTCAGAGCTTTTTGTAATTTTCCTTCAAAGGACTTAGCATGACTAAACTAATTATTTATGTAGTCATGTGTTTAATGTCTGACTTCTCCCATGAGACTGTAAGCTGCATGAGGAACATTACCATGCTCACTATAATATCCTCATGTCTGGCACTCAATAAATACTAAAGAAATACATAAATGAACAAAAAAATCTTCTCTGGAAAAACAAACGGAGGCTAAGCCAATGTTTAACACAAGACTCAAATCTAAAGAATGCTACAAGAATGAATGCACAACGAAGGGAAATGATGGCTTCCTGAGGTGGCATTTGGAATGGCATTGATACTGCAGCTAAAGTGGTGATGCAAGTGGAGCCTACAGGTGAATTTCCTCCACATGCTCTATTATTTAATTCTCTAACTAAATATGCCGTAGGTATCAACCGAACACATAGAATGACATACATCAAATTAAAACACTTTGTTGGTGCTCTACAACCTTCAAAATAGTAATAAGTTAATTTAAACCTGGTCCCAGAATCATCATTTACTATTTTAGCTTATTTCTCCCATAAAAAAAGTGGGCTACTCAAAGCTCCGAGGTCAATGACAAAGCTAAGACAGTGCCAATTCCTAACTCTAATTCAAATTCTCCTTCTGACTACTCTGGCTTTGAGGTATTTTCTTAGATCACAAGCTAAATCTGAACAATAGAAAATATTTTCATCTATTCATTAATTTCAGAAGTTTCAAATGACACTAACATCCCTTCCTTCCTACCTCATAGAATTGAACTCCACTTTATTGCTCCGTGGTGACTAAATTTCAATATAAGATAGTAAGGTAAGTGATCTACAATCCACCTAAATAAATACATTTGCAAAGCACTTAACAGATTTCTAGGTACTCTTATTCTGGGAAAAGAGGGTCTTTTCTACCATGCACTAAACCTACATTTTGAAAAGCTAAAGTTATGAGACAGAAAGTATGAAATAATAGTACTTGATGAAAATTTGTTATAAAAAGACTTTTAACTTTCCCAAGAGTGAGAAAAGTTTTTAAGTAGTATATATTCAATCAATAAGCAATATAAATCCAATATGCGTATTTTATGACACAGGCTGATGATAATAAAAGTTGGTATTACAAAGACAGGAGCATTCTAAAATTAGGAGTGTATTATAATTTAACCGTGAAGTCCACAAATCTTACCCAAACAAACAAAAGACAAAGATGACCTTTTGAAACATCAATATCAGCTACAGGGAAAAAATGTTGCCTCCTCATTCCCATATTTAGGAACTGTCTCCCATGAGCTTATAAACGACATAAATTTTTCGCATATATTTTCATTAAAGGGCTAGTTCTACGCTATAAGAGTCAATATTTCTTTTAAATATTTATTCATCCATTTTTGAGACAGAGAGAAAGAGAAGCAGAGAGAGAAGGAAACACAGAATCCCAGCCAGGCTTCCTGGTGATAGTGCCCACGAACTATGAGACCTGAGCTGAAATCAGGAGTTGGATGTTTAGCCAAGTGAGCCACCTAGGAACCCCAGAGTCCATTTTTTTTTTCAAAACATTTATTTATTTTTGAGACAGAGACACAGAGCATGACTGGGGGAGGGAGAGAGAGAGTAGAGAGGGAGACACAAAATCCAAAGCAGGCTTCAGGCTCTGAGCTGTCAGCACAGAGCCCAAAGTAGGGCTTGAACTCACAGAATGCAAGATCATGACCTAACCAAAATTGGACATCAACCAACTAAGCCACCTAGGTGCCCCAAGAGTCAATATTTTTGAGGCATTCACATGAAACGGTGCTCAGCATCGCTCACCATCAGGGATAAACCACACTGAGATACCACTTCACGTCGGCCAGAGTGGCTAAAATGAACAAATCAGGAGACTATATAGATGCTGGCAAGGATGTAGAGAAACAGGGACCCTCCTTCACTGTTGGTGGGAATGTAAACTGGTACAGCCCTTCTGGAAAACAGTGTGAAGATTCCTCAAAAAATTAACAGTAGAACTCCCCTATGACCCAGCAATAGCTCTACTAGGAATTTACCCAAGGGATACAGGAGTGCTGAACCACAGGGGCACATGTACCTCAATGTTCATAGCAGAACTTTCAACAATAGCCAAATCATGGAAAGTGCCTAAATGTCCATCAACTGATGAATGGATGGAGAAGATGAGGTTTATCTATACAATGGAATACTACATAGCAATGAGAAAGAATGAAATCTGTCCATTTGTAGCAACATGGATGGAACTCAAGGGTGTTAATGCTGAGCGAAATAAGTCAGGCAGAGAAAGACAGATATCGTATGTTTTCACTTATAAGTGGATCAGGAGAAACTTAATAGATGACCATGGGGGAGGAGAAGGGGAAAAAATAGTTGGGGAGAGGAAAGGAGACAAACCATGAGAGACTCTTGAATACTGAGAACAAACTGAGGACTGATGGGGGTGAGGGCGGGGGGAAGGGGTTGATGGGCATGGAGGAGGACACTTGTTGGGATGAGCACTGGGTGTTATATGGAAACCAACTTGAAAATAAACTATGAAAGAAAAAAATTAAACATAATGTCCTTTGGAAAAAAAATAATAAAATAAAATAAAGTTTAAAAAATTTTTTTTTAATTTTTTTGAGGTGTTCATATCTATTTTTGCTTTTGCCTCATCCCCCAAAAAACATTTGAAATGAGATAAAGGATAATCTCAAAATAAAAGTCATAATCAACACATAATAAAAAATATATATATATATATATATATATGTATATATACCGTTTGCATCTGTGGGGCACAGGCTCTGCTGACCATACAAAGAAGTTCATGGACACCTCGATAACTAAGGCCAGTCATCTTCATAAGTTCCAATGGCGAAAGACATAAAAAGTCCTAGAGAGACATAAAAAGAATATTTTAAACATATATATGCAACAAAGATACTGGAATTAAAAGGAAACTTTCAATGGACACTGCTCATAATTTATTGCAGATTGAAGATTTATATATTCCTTATAGTATGTCTCCTTACATATGCCTTAACTAAAAGATATGATGCCATAATCTTATCTTCTAATTCTCTAATTTAGTTAGTATATAACAGAGGACACACCAAGTAACATCACATAGCAGCAGCCTCCAACCCAGGCATATATGAGCACTGCCCTGAGCTGCAGTTCGGGCATAAACAAATACCCAGAAAGTGTCAGGTTGAAATGAGTTTCTTACTGAGCTATGAGACCATTCAGAAAAAGTATTTAATAGAGACAATAAAACTGACTATGGAATGAAATGTTAAATCTCATACTTTTAAGAGTATTTCCAAGTACGAACATGAGGATTATTAAATGTATAACAGAGGAACCAAAAATACCACTAACACACAAAGCAGTTTTTTTTAAATTGCTGTATGCTCTGAGAAAATCTGTCTTATTAAGGATTAAATCCTAATACAAAACGTTAAAACTAGGGGCACCTGGGTGGCTCAGTCAGTTAAGCATCTGACTTCAGCCCAGGTCATGATCACATGGTTTGTGAGTTCAAGCCCCATATTGGGATCTCTACTGTCAGCACAGAGCCCACTTCGGATCATCTGTCCCCTCTCTCACTGCCCCTCCCCTCCTTTCTCTTTCAAAAATAAACAAACATTAAAAACAAACAAACACGGGGGCGCCTGGATGGCTTAGTCGGTTAAGCGTCCGACTTTCGCTTGGGTCATGATCTCGTGGTTTGTGGGTTCGAGCCCCGCGTC